>JAPDSC010004837.1:0-15096 GCA_026290005.1 Latrodectus geometricus | reverse complement strand
GATTTTAATAATATGTAATATATTATTACAAACATTTTTTAGAGTTTTATAATTTAACGCACATTTAACTTGGTACTGGATTGGTGTGAATAAAAAAGTAAGTGTGAAAAAATTGTTCTCAATTTCAATTTTTTTGTCGTAATTTTTTGAGAATTTGATTAATTTATTACTCAAAAAGAAGTGATGAAAAACTATTGAGAAAACTCCTATACGTGATTACTTTTCTTGTCTTTCTTGCTACCTTTGCAAAATATGAACCTCTGTGACCAACTTACCACTGGTGCACAAATCTATCTGCATTAATGCGCAGAAAGTAATACTGGAAATAACTTTACTTGAATTTGTGGAAGATGGAGAATAAACAATGATATATCTGATATTCTAAACAATGATATATCTGATCTGAACAATGATGAATCTTTTCATTCTCAAAATCGTGCTTTCATTCCATTTTATTTGCATTTGCTTGTAGTATTTATAAAATGTAAACTTCATTTCTAATAAACCTTATGTATTAAATCTTCTCTTTTTTAACAGCTTCTAAATTTTTCATTTTACTTAAAACTCCTTTTAATCTATCTTTTTAATTTGATTTTAAAAATTTTGTTTTAAACCATTCATTTACTTTTTAAAGAATATTTAAAATATTTAGTATAATTTTTAGATTGTATTTAACTCTCGATCATCTGAAATCATAGTGCTGTGCTTTGTTATCTATAATTTTCTTTTCTTTGTTTATTGTATTTTGTGACTTCATTTTATTCTTGGCTCCTTTTTTTATTAACTTATACTAAGGCACTGATGGTAGTTTATGTATTGCTTAATTGACTGAGTCATTACGTAAATAAATTCAGTACATCTTTTTCTATGTTCAAAGTTCTACAGTTAACAAATCAGGAAATTTTATCCCAAATTTCTATTTTGATTATATTTCTTCATTAATGATCTTTTTAAATCTATTATTTTAGTTTTTTAATTATCTTTTTACTAAGCATATTTTATTCCAGCATATTTAGTTACAAAAATCACCGCTAGGGCATTTTATTGTGCTTTACAATGAATAAAATGTAAGAAAAGGAAAATACTGACGCACACAATCGTAGAGTTAAATTATTAATGTTATTTTACTACATTAACTTCCCCGGTGAGGAATTAGACCACATTCAATGTGAGCACCGTAATCAGAAATAAAAATGATAATACGTAATTTTTTCTGGTTCGAAATTTCCGAAGATTTGCTGATGCATTACATTAATTCATATAATACAGCTTTACCAGTAACGCACGTTCCGGTAACATAAAAGGTATGATCACTGGAGTTCGTTTACTTCAGCTGAGATTATTTGTCTGAGCTGTCTACTACTTGCTTTTGAAGTCCCCATAACTGGCGCTGTCATCGCACAACATTTGCATTTTTCTTTGATACATGTGTTCTATGTTAATTCTCGGCATTCCAGCAGCGCCACAAATTGCTCTCGCGGTGATTTTTGGAACTAAAAATTTGTTTTTAAGGAATTATTTTTCCTATGTCTTGATTAGTCTAAATACCAAGTTTGATGCTATTTCGGCTATTAGATCACGTTACAGGGTGCTCCAAACATTGTCACTTTAAAAAAGATCAATCTGTACATTTATAAGTGTGCATTCAGGTGATCAAAATTGGAAAAAAAAATATTTAAATTTACTCTCTTTTTATTCAGTGTAGTACAAGTATCCATCACGAGAATGGAAATGAACGCGCTTAGATCTTGTAACACGCTATTGTATGAAAAATTATGTTCTACTGAACAAGCATTTACGTAAATCATTGTGATTAGTTGCACACACGTTCTTTGAAATGTTAAACTGTGATTCATTAAATATGTTCAATGGATGGCGAACCAGGAGATGGATTAGACTGAAATGGAATTCAAATTCCATGCATATATTTAACACAATCATCAACAATTTGATGCTCATAGTATGTTTGAGGGGCTATTGGTGACTTATGAAAACAATATTGAATCTTAGGATTTCACCAATACCATGAAATTATTTTCTTCACATATATGTTCATTAAAAGCAATAACATTATTACAATTTATCAATGAGCAAATCCTAATGGACCCTTAAAAATTAGGAATGGAGAATTATATTCTAAGTTTTGTGAAACGTTGTTAATTCTGTGTGCAATTAGTATTTTTTTAACTGTCTAATATTCATAGTATTGACCATTTACTGCTTTTATTAAATTGCATGAAATTAAAATTGATTTCCTTGAAATAATTTTCCTGTAAATTTTTATCATAAAGTTTTTAAATATAAACTAATGGATTTGGATTTTGTTTATTAATACTACGTTTGTATATAAACATACATGCATGTGTAAATTAAAACAAAATAATGAAATTTAGTAGTAATATGACAAAAGTATTCATTTAAATAATTTAATTATCTATTAGTAAATGTAATTTTTAATAATACTATACCTAATAATATACTATAAATGATCTTTTTATTTAAAAGAATTCTAAATTTAGTAATTAGTCAAATAATTAAGCTCCGTACTCACATTTAGAATTAGTTATTAAATATACACTCATTTTTCCATTGTACAGGTTTGACATGGGTTTTCCATTAATAACATTAAATTAGAGGAAATTATTCTTGGATAGGATTCATGGAATTCTGACCAAGAAAAATTGTCGCCAAGATGTCTATATCTCAAAAGGTCTAAGGTGTAACATCTATCAGAATAAATGTTTCTCAAGCAACAGCATAAAATGATTTCTATGAAGTATATCAAATTATTCTCCATTTGAAGAGGATTTATATTTATTTCTTTAAAGGACAACTAACTATATTAAAGAAAAAGGTACTTGTGTTTTTTATTTGATATAACAATTTAAAACTCAGCAATTGGGGTCGATGAAATGATTTTTAAAATTTTAAAACATTGCAAATTATTTAAATAAAATGAAATTTTTTCATAAATGACAAACTTTTTTAATTATAGAATAATAGAATTAAAATAGAATGATCATTAAAGTTCCATGTTAATAAGACGAATCATGTTATTCTTAAAAACTCCATTTACTAAACTCAATAAAGCAACAGCTTCCATAGGGCCAAGGGCTACATTGCCCATATCAGTTTTTTTCACTGAGGACTCTGATTTGTGAAGCATATAGGTTAGGGGATCAGCCTAACGCAAACGCAATTCCCAAGTATGCTTGGTACACAATTTCATTAGCCCATTTAAGGGTTAAAAGGCTGAGTTGATATTACCCAGCACCGTGAAAGCTTGAAGTGCTACCTCGATGCCACCGGGTTTTCCTCAATATACTAATCAAAAATTTAATCAAAAAATGAGCAATGCACATCTTTTCTAAGCACATATACGGTATGTAAATTACCTCAATGATTGTTTATATACTTTATCATAAAAAGTAACATGAGTGGACAGAGTGTTATATAAAGAATTACTTTGTATTATATCCAAAAGTAAAATTAAATTATAGCAGCATGCTACATTTCTCAAGACTCTAGATATATCAATAAATGCTTTATGTATCAATAAAATAATCTGAAGGCTACTTTATACATCAATTTTTTTATCAATAATATTTAAATTGATTTTTCAAACATATTGCTTTATTCATGTTTGGAATATCAGAATGAAAAAATGTTGTTAGATTATGAAAAAGCATATAATGCGTGTCGTAAAATTAACGCACAGTTTGAATTTGTCGCTAATTTTTCAATAATTTGTTGCAACCCTAAGAAAAGAACAATTTGACAGCTGAGAGTTTAATGTTAGTAAACACATGAAGCATTATACGATTCAACGACGTGTATGCTTTCTTTATTAAACAATATGTCAAAAATGATGGAAGTTTGGTGGCCGTACCTCGAACATTTTTTCAAAAATGGTCAAATCCTTGTCAAATGTGAAAAGATTATTCGAAAAAGTCAGGGAGATAGAATCAGTTGGAGAAGTTAAACACACTGCTTGTCCAAATATCAATATAGTAGCAGTGCGACTGTGTGTTATTCTCTAAACAACCCTATGCTATTACTTTATATCACTGAAAAAATAACAATCTAAAAATTTTGAATTAAATAAAATCTAAAGACTTTGAATTAAATAGAAAACATAGTTGTAAAAGTGTTTTCTATTAAATTCAAATCTTGCGTCAACCATTTTGTTTGATTTTACTGTGAGTTCATCAATGAATTATTCTTTACTTTAATAAATTAGCTTATTTATTAGTTAATTTTGAAACATAATTATAACGTATGAATAACTGAAAAAGTAAGTAAATAAATAAAATAAAAGAAGAATTGACAAAAAAGTGTAACATTTTACATTTACACACTTTCAAACAAGAGCTAAAATTTTCTTCCAATAAAGTATAAAAGTGGTTTTTTTATTTCAAAAAATAAAAAAGAAAGTTCACTTCTTATTTCTTTATTTTTAAAATAAAATTTGTATTGATGAATATGTATTAATAATATTTTAATGAAAGTTAAAATAATAACTTATTGGATACATAGAAGTACTTTCATAGTAAAAAATCTAAGTTTTGAATTAATTTTATTCTTTCATCAAAAACTATATAATGTAAAATAAATTTTACAATCTCAAATATACATTTAGGAAGCATAAACTATTGTGTGCATGATCTGTTAGGGAAAAATCTGAATACATAAACTGCAGATTAATAAATACTTCAGGATTAACTTCAATTATTTTTTACAAGACTTTCTTTTAAAAAAAATAATTTATTTTCATTTTTGTCTAAAACTAAATATTCTTCTGCCAAGAATTTAAAAAAAATCTTGTATGATTAAATAACATACAAGTTTACTTGTATGGTATTTTACTTTCTACAATATTGTATGATTAAATATATAAAATTAATGCGAGTTTCATTTTTATTATATAAATTTCCTTTTGCATTTCAATAAGTATTTTTGAGAACTTGCCAAGAAAACAAATTTTTTTCATGCAGCAAACATAACATGCATATTTTGTCAAACATACATCAATTTGAAAAATTTGAATGTCAGTTGAACGTTTTTATTGTATTAATAACTTATGAAAATTTTTTTATTCATAGTTAAAACTTTAATTATATTCTATTAACAGTTCTTTCAACATGAAAAATTGTGAAAACTATTCAGCTTGTTTATACTAAATATTTACTACAGTAAATGGATTTTGTATCTTCCCCGATACGTACAAAAAAATTAAATGTAGAAATTTCCTATAATTTACTATACAAGTTATTTTCCATTTTAAATTTCTCATTATTTATAGCAGAAATATTATAAGTATTGTGTTCGGTAATTTACATTTTTAAATAAATTATTCATTATTGATTAATAAAGACGATTTTTCAGTTCAAATTTCTTGTGTTATTTCATATGCAACTTATACGGATTTCTTGTACTTTTTGTATATTTGAAGATAATTGCATGTGAACACAGAGAAATAAGTGATGTTATAAATTAAGAGCTAAATTAAATTATAGTACTTAGTTAGGTTATTGCTGTAAGCTTTTACCAGCTTATTTATGCCCAACAAAGGAATTAAACACAGTTAAACGACTCGTAATTTTGAATCATCTCCAGGTCTGTAATAGGTTTGACACATTTTCCTAAGTGCTATACTAATGAAAAGCACTGGACACTACAGAACTCTATATTGCATAATACCACTAATCTCAACAGTTTTCAGAGTTGGGTTAGGTATTAAACTTACCAAATCTTTGTCACGAAAATCCCTTTCCCGATTAGGTACCATGAGGCCTTAAATCAATTTAGGAAGTTTTATGGGAATAAATATATGGATTGTGTTTAATATTACAAGTTTTTACTTGAAACAATTCATGCATTGTTATACCTTATTATCCTACAAAAATCATTGACAAAGGTATATATATTTTAAGATAACATTTATTCAACTTAGAAAAAATAATTAGTTTTTAAATCAATTCAATTTAAAATAATCAGCAGTTATGATAGGTTAATGAGAGAATTAATTCTAATTCAGGAAATACGTTAACTCATAGCATACTTTTTATATGCTTTTTAAATCATCATTAGTTTTCAAATTAAAAATAATTTGCAATAAAACTTTACAATGACCCCATAAGACTTAAAAGTTTGAGGAAACATATCTGATTTTAGTAAATTGCCTTGCCATATTCGGAAATCCCTTTTGAATTTTTGTAGTTACTATAAAGGATAAAAAAATTTTATATAATATTTTAATTTTTAAATAATTATAAACTCTAAATTACACCATGCATGGATTTATAAAGCAATTTATTTAAGAAAATATAAAGTAAATATGTTCATAATGAAAAACTATCATTAATCTTTAGCATTATAAATTTAGCAATAATAGGAAATAATTATTTCTTTCTTATTATTGATATAAATCTTTATGTTCTGTAATTCTCTTTATATTCAGTAATTATCTTTATATTCTGTGAAATATATATTCCAATGGTATGCTTTCCTATTATTGAAAAATATATTTCTCAGAAACAGGACAGAAATAGATTCCATACGTATAGCTCATTCGTTATTCGTGGCACATGTATATATCCCATATACGGATGTAAAAGATTTTCTTAAGAGGCTTATATTACTCTACTTTTTTAAGAGAAACAATATCTTCTAAGTGGATGGCTATCTTATGTGTTTTTCAAGGTTCCAGAGTGTTGAGAACGAGCTAGTAAAAGAACAAAAAATCGAATACTAATAAAATTGTAGAAATTCTTAATGAAAACAGATGATTTTACATTTTAAATATTAATTTATGCACAAAAAATATTTCTTTAAATATGTAAGCATCATTATTTATTTATAACATTATAAACACGTTCGCGTTCATTAGAATAGGTCTTTTAAACATTAAAAGGAAAAATAAATAAAATCAACATACACGATACTGAAAGATTAGCTTACTAAACATACATAAAGAATGACTTGTATAATAATCAGTGGTGTACGATAAATCATATAAATAAAAATTTTAGATAATTTTCGAATAATTGAATACTTTATAGAGGTCTTTTTATTCCAAAAACTATTTGAAAATTATTCATTATCAAGTTAAACAAGTAAACATTAAGAAATATAGATTATATAATTTTAACACATGTATATTCAGTTTGTTTCTCCGGAATTTTTTATAAGCTTTTGAATTCGATTGAAAATTTTCAAAAAAGTTTGGTAGCCTTCTCGGATATATTTAATAAATTTTAAACTATGACATAAATTAAAAATTGTGCAAAACATTTTTTGAATAATGATTATCAATCGAGTACATTATAACAACTGTTTTAACACTATAGCAAGTTATTACTTGAAATTAATCTAAAACAGCATCTAAACATTATTGGATGTCATCCATTGTTACTATGTCTAAAAAACTGTACAAAAGAGATCTATATGCTTACGTTCAATACATTATGTGCCATTGAAGTTTATGCATCAAAAATATCTACTTTTGTGGTGGCATGAACATATGATTTAAAGATAACAAAGAATTAATTTGAGGGATTCTCATAAAGAGCATCAGTTTTAATTTGCCACGCGATTCTTGACATATGCGTGAGAAGAGAGAAGGTTCTTACAATCACACGTCTACATCAGCGAAAATGTTGGTTATTAATGAAAGCAGTCTGGTAATCTTATTGATGTCCACATGTGTTTAAATAAATTTTCTTCAGTGATTTTCTTTCTTGTACATCAATTATTCTCATACATCAAGTACAGTTTCTCTGAGTGTCTACATAACAACTGTAAACACAAGAGTAATACTGTGCAACTCGACTAATCCGACATTAGTATCCGTATTTTGAATACATCAAAATATGAAAGTGAAATATTTTTAAGCAATTAAAACGTAAAATGCTCAGATGATATATTTCAGATTATATTCAAAATGTATATTAAATTTGCTAAAATGAAATATACTGGATGCATTAAAATTTATGTGATTCCTAAATTTAATTATAACTCCATTCATATTTAGTGAGGAATGATTTGAATAAAGGTAATGAGGATATCAATAATAAAAATGTTTTTAATAACTAAGTTCTTATAAATCAATATTATAATATATTTAAGAATCTGATATAACACTACACTATCATAAAAGTAAAGTTTTATATAAAATAAGATTGGTTGAATAATCTTGAAATTTTATACATATTTTGTGAAGTGATAAGTAAAAACAGTAGAATCTTTTTTTAAATTGTCGAGATAGTTTTTTTTAACGTAAAATGTTTGGTAAAAATTCAATTAACTATATAGGCATCAATAAAAGAGCTTATATCATGGCTTAGTAATTATACTACTGTTTTTTTTTTTTTTTTTTTTTTTTTTTTGTACAGGAAATCATGAACTTACTATCGAATAACAAGAGATGAATGCTTCAGTTCTGCGTAATACATTTTTAAGATTAGGGATTTATGAAAATAAGGCTTAGCTCAAAGCTACTCATTAATATGTGTAGTCATAAAAATATATTTATAGAATCCAAAACAGAATGAACTTTGATAAAACTTCCGTCTAACTTGTCATATTCTTCACAATATTGGTTAGCATGTACTTCAAAGTAGCACATTCTTCAAAATATTGGTATAAATGTTTCAACATAAGAAAAGAATATTAACAGCAAATTTCCAGTCACATGTTATGTAGATGACGTGAATTATGAAAATAACGGTGAAAAATACTTGAAATTAAAAAGACAAAACAGTAGTTTGCATTAGAAAAGAAAATGTTTAATGAGAAAATGTTATGTTCGTCAATCTTGTGAGAAAATTGCAATTTTTACGTCTAAATCAAAAACAAAGAAATTTCTTTTTTTCTATAAGAAATTTGTCAATGTCTTTGTTACTTACACTGGTGTGTAAAACTTAAGCAGCGGATGTTTTTTTTAACCATATCTTCACGAGAAATCAACACGAGATATTCAGAAATAAAAGACAGCACTTTATATTTAAACGATGACGAAATCATATTTGCTTAAAAAATGAATACAGTATGGAATCAAACAAATAAAGGCTTTATTGAACTCATAGTACCGTTACATATGATCGTCCATCCAAGAGGAAGAACAACAAACAGATATTTCATAGTATTGGATACGCTTTCCTCTTATGGCGGGATGGTGCGAAACACAATGATTGTTTCGCACTGTCTCGCCATACTCAGCAAAAGATTATCCAAAAGTTCTTGAAGTTAGAGTTCCAATTCTTCAGTCAGCATCTATTTCAGTTGTTGGGTATTCCACGAGGGATGTAATTGTACTGCAAGGCATCTATCAAAAGCATTCCGAACATATTATATGAAATTTAAATCAGGGAAATACGCTGGCGACTCCTTTCAATGCTATATTCCCTTTCCAATTGCTGCTGAACAGTAGAAATCTGCTCCAAAGGTACCTCAGATCAAATGCTTGGCGTGAAGGATCAACTTCTCACAACAACAATATCCGGTTACGTGGTGCTCAATCCTTTTGTTCAGCATAATACCTCTATAGACGAGAACTCCCAAATCTCTTTCCGTGATGTTACTGGGGATGGGACTGTGTCTGGCAAGTGGAGTTGGAAATAGCTTGTGGAACAACTGTTATCCGTATAGAAATCACGAATCCATTGATGAGATGTTCAATTTTTATGCTTCTTACGCCCGATGATGCCAAACTTTAAAAGGGATGTAGCGTTCAGGACTGGGATGGAATAGGTCCTCCTTTGTGAAGGCATCTGGACACAGTAAACTATGACACTAATTTTCCCATTGCTGTACACAGTTGCTGAGCAATACCGATTGCTGACTATTTTCGAGCTGTTTTTTATTTTTATTTGCAGGATAATACACTAATCACCCACTGCAGTTGTTTATCTGCGGCTGCGATCATCAACATTTTTAACAGCTGTAAGTTTGGAAGACTTTTGAACGCGTGAAACACGTTATTATTGATTTCAAATTCTTCAGCTACACAGGTCTCTTCATGCTCCTCCTCCAGTCTTTGGCTCATTTTTTTTTCATATGTGAAGCTGTCCAGATGATTTCTTCTAGTCATATTTCACGACAGAACTAATTTGCACTTGCAGCCATTGTCTTCGATTATAGCTCCGTCTTTCCTTTTATTGTAGTCTTGAGATGCGTTCACCGACCACGTATGTTTTGTGAATGCTAACATCTCCTGTATTTTTGATGTTTGCATGTTGATGACTTTTTTTTTATTAAATTGCGTGTTCATTATTCTGATCGCACACGAGAACCACTTTTTCTATAATTTCAAGGTCATCTAATTAAAATAAAAATATTGCTTAAATTTTCACACCAATATATAATACAGAATTAAAAAAAATAAGTAAAATAGAACCCAATATTACAAAGCATGATTACAAATGGTATTATATTTTAATATTTCCATTATTTTGAGTGGGGAATAAATGTCTAAATCTTACAATTAAATTATTAGGGGGTTCAGTTTTTTTGATCATTAGAAATTAATATTTACTTTAATGTGCTCATATTGTAATTTACTGTTGAAAATAAAGGTGTGAATAAGTTATTTCTTATTTTTTATTGCTTAATATATCAATGTTTAATTACTCACTGATAATCATTTTATTATTTATTATGAGATTAAGAGATCATATATTTTATAAATATTTTCTTTGTACTTTACAAGTTTTTAGAAAGCATAATAAAAATTTTATAAATGTTTCAAAAATTGACAAAATTATTCTTCATAAAATATTTTTAATTTAAATTTCGCAAATATGAAATTCACATAACAATTTAATTAAGCATACAACATTTAAGTTTACTAGATGATGTGAAAGATGCATAAAATGTATGATTCATAAAGCTAAAAAAATTAAGTGTATTACATATCTTAAAAATTATATTTCAAATATAAATGAAACTATTTTTGATACTTTATAAGGCAAAAAATTTATTTTAAATCTATATTTTTATTCTATAACTAATTGTTCCAAAGCATTGCAATTTATGTTTAAAATAATAAAAAATTGCAAATATAATTAATGAAAGATATGTGAATATAGGCATAACACACTAAGCCAACTGTAATTCATTATATATAAATTACTATTCTATTTATCATTATTTGCAAAGCAAATCGAAGATTGCATTCAATAAAGTTTTAAAGTGAAATCCTAATAAATAAACTTATACTTTCCTGGAATTTATACTCAAATAATTTAATTAGAAAGGGAAAAAATATATCATATATTATTAAATTTATCAATTTGTCTATGTTATAATATGTCAAATTAAATTTAACAATTTATGTACCTTAAAGTACTTGATATACTTTAAAATTTACATATTATAAAATAATATTTTGAAATACTATTTCAATTAGAAATATTAACAACATAAATAAAATTTTTGTTTCAGAAACAGTTTCATTTATGAACCTAATGAAGAATTTAACTTTATTCTTTATTGTTTCTGATTCAGTCTTCTTTAATAATTCAAAAAAGTAAAACAGAAACAATTAAACTCCTTAGCTTGATTAAACTTAGACTCCTTAAATATATTTTAAGAGACAAAATTGATAAAATAACCAATTTTAATTCAGTTTGATTAAATTTTTGGACAAGAATTATTTCGTTGATCGTTTTCCCATACATGAGTGTCAGATATTTTTAAATTCCCATAAAAAGAAAAACCATATTGATTTTTTTATATTTTATAATAAAAGAATAAATATGTTAAATAAATTAAGTGTATTGAAAACAAAAATGAACTTTGAAGATTTAAGTAT
Source organism: Latrodectus geometricus (assembly GCA_026290005.1). NCBI lineage: Eukaryota > Metazoa > Arthropoda > Arachnida > Araneae > Theridiidae > Latrodectus > Latrodectus geometricus. Next base: position 3,284 of record JAPDSC010004837.1, on the reverse strand, counting down.
TCACTATTTAGGGAAAAATAAATTTACCTATATAAAATTTCTTAATAAATTGTTAGTTGTCTTAACTTATCTTATCCATTACTTTGGAATATTTTAACCATTATCTCATTAGGACGTTCCTAACATGAGGAGACGAAAGTTTCCTCTTGTTAAACGTTTGCACATACAATTATAAAACTGGCTGACTGCCATGAATTCGTTCCGACAAAGGTCGAAATGTCGGAATTGAAGGTCATTTATTAGTTAAATTATCATTTGGTTAAAATATTTTGCTTTCAATTTCAGGGAAGAATGGCAGGTTGGGAAAAGGAATTTATGTAAAATATTTTTTTATAAAAATTTATTTTATTTCTTAATTATAAAGGTAATAAATTTATGGAAAAAAACTTTTCTAAGCAAATGTAACCTTTCTGTTTCATTTGATGATATTTCACGAGTGTATTTATTTTTATTTTAGTGTTTTCATCTAATTTTAAAATTTTAATTATTTAAAAGGGCATATTTTAGAGTTAAACGTTATTATCAAAACATTTATACATTTTTTATTAAAATTCTTATAAAATGTGAGTTTGAACATTTATTTCACAATTGCTAATATTCAACGATGTTGTTTTCAAATTCTATAATAAAACAAATTGAAATGCAACTAATAAAAAAGAATATGATGATAGAAAAATTCAAATTATGAATTAAACTCCAACATGTTTGTTAATGAAATTGGAAAATAAATTACCTTCAGATTAAAATACAAATTTAGATGTGAAAGAAAATGGAAATAACTGTGGGAATAGTCTATAACTACCAATTACTTGCTGGTTGTCTTAGACATAAATTAATTGAAATATTATCAGTTATTTTATACTTTTAAATTTAAGAAATAGAAAAAGTTGTTTGTTAATATATTATAAAAATTTATCCGAATATTTACATAAAATAATGGGAGTTTTCTAATTTAATATAATTAAATATGATTTGAATAGAGAATGATTTAAAACAATGGTATGGAAAAATAATTTATAAGTTTCTTTTCGATCAAATCATTTAATCATATGAATATTGAAATTTTCTCAACTAAAATTTATATTTACAATTTATTTATACGAATCTTTTAATGAATGTTAGGGATTTTGCGATTTGTTACAAAAATTATTATTTAAAAAGGCTGCCAACTTTACATTTTATGTATTTTTTATTACTCTCAAGAATTTAAATATAAATTTCCATTAAATTTGATATGTTAGGATTAAAATTTATCAAAAACTTAAGCAGAATTAAAAAAAACATAAAAATAATACTTAACACCTTGTTGTATAAAAGTTTATAAATATTATTGGTTAAAAACTAGATAAGTTATTTAGTGATATTATTCATATCAGATAGATTAGGCAAAGAGTAAAGTGTTACAACAATGTTTGAAATGCATAAAAAGATTAAAATATATACAAGGAATCAAAGGTTATAAAGTGTAAAATCAATGTTATTTCATATATTTTATTTGCATGAAAATGTATATATGAATATATGAAGTGAAGCATATCTTATACAATTAATAAATTATATAAAGATATTATACATGATAATTTTATAAAGTTATTTATAAATCGTTCAGTTTCCTATTCGAATTAAAGAATAAAATTATTTTTGAAACCATTATTTTAAATCCACTCTTCCCTTTTTAAGTGATTAATAACAGTGACTGACGATTTTAACGACTAATATAATAATAATCCTTTTTTAAGTAATACTAAAAAAAAGAATAATATATAATGATAATAATATTGTTATCGATTATTAATAATGCAAAGCTCAATTGAAATAGTATGTTTCAACAATATTAGTGAAATTTCTGGGATAAAATTCTTTAAAAACTATGCATCAGACACTTATTTCTGTCATTATAGGCATTTTATTTTATCTTCAATAATTCTCTTTTTTATTTCCTTGAGAATTAAATTTGCGCTTAAATGTCACCGTTTATTTTAACGACCCCCAAGACTGAAAATTTTATATAATATCGACGAATTTTGCTTTTGATATTGCTTAAAAAATTATTTATTAAATAGATATATTATCATCTACAACCGCTGCGATAGACATTTTTTTCTTACACTGAACAAAGTTAGAGATTTCAGTTTCTAGATTTTTTTTTCAAATAAAGAATTACACATATGAAAAGATTAGTTTATTATTGTTGTTATTATGTTCATTACTGTTGGTTTTATTATTGTTAGTTTAAGTTTATTATAGTTGGGTTTTAGAATACTAGATCATATGAATACAAACACTATTATATTTTTATATATTATAATTTGTTACTCTATAATATATCAATTTGAAAATTCAGAATATTAATGTAAGAATTTGGAAGAAAAATATAAGTAACTTATAAAAAAATTTACAAAATTATTTACGCAAGCAGTTATTGTATTTTTGACATATTAACGTTTTTGTACTTAACTCTGGAACTCTATATGAAATAATCATTCAAAATTCACATTAAAGACTTACAAGAAAACAATTTACTTGAATTTCCAGCATTACATTTTAAGATCATAAATGAGTGTAAAGTAAAACCTAAATAACAAATCATATATTTACTTAAATATAGTTTCATTTTATTATTTTTTTTGGAATATCATCTTTTTATTAATCTCCCTAAAAAGAAATGAATGTAAGTAAAATTATTGTTTGTGATTAATAATCACATTATTTCTCATTCATTAATATTAATGACATTGACATTTTACTCCAACTTAGGTCCAAAAAAAAAACAAAAAAAAAACTGCGATTGTGAGAAATGAGAATCCTATACCAAAATTATCACTTGTAATCAAAATAGAAACAAAATTCATGAATAATGAGTTCGTTGAAACGATTTGTCTAAATTAAAAGCTTTGGCGGCTCATAGGAAATGATGTTGCACTAATGTCTTTAAAATGGTTTCTCTATTGTGTTACAAATTAGAACACTTGAGCTATAAAATTTCTGGCTAAATGAGCTGGCCAAAGATGAAGTTGATGCAAATCATCATTTTAGAGAATGTATTGTAATTGTCAGCTTTACAGATATGTGTTTTGTTTTATATGTTTAAACTATTTAATCAGAAAAGCTGAAATCTTTTTCTTGTTTAACTTCTGAATGAGAAATGTTGTGCTTAAGTTTAAGATCGAAAACTCGTCCTTAAAATTAAATAAAAAATAAATAAATAAAATAAAATAAAATGTGGTAGATTACAAAAGATTACTTTAAAGTAATCTCTTAATTATAAATATTATTTAAAATGG
>JAPDSC010004832.1:0-10531 GCA_026290005.1 Latrodectus geometricus | reverse complement strand
TATATATATATATATATATATATAAATTATGAATACATTATTCATAATTTAATCCAATTTGCTGTTTCGTCATTTTTTGAACATAAAAGCAAATCCATCTGCTATCAGTCAGTTAATCTTAATGTATTCACTACAAATAATAAAAAACTATAAATACTTTCACTTCTTTAAAGAGAATCGAGCTATTCATTTGGTGACCGCTGCGGACAGGGTGCATACCCTGGCCGCAGCGTGTTCATTTTATTCAGCATTATACTCAGGGTGTGTTCTTGCTATCGGAAGATAGTGAGCTCGAATACCGACTTAACCGAAGACCCTACTTGTTCTTTAAAAGCGGCTGGAGTATGTTTAAGAGGTCGAAGCTGCAATGTCTTCCAAGTGTAATGATACTTCTTTGGGTGGCATTCCAAGAAGTGGGGAATCTTCTGATTGGGTAAAGCTTGTAGCCGAATAATTTGCAGTCTTGCCTTTCGTTCATCAGTTCATGGGTTCGAATCCCATCATTGTTTTGTAGGTAGGTCACTGTATAATTAGCTGTTGTATACAAAAAATAATTCTTGAGCGACAAACAAAATAAAAAAGCAAACTTCTACTTCAAACCTGCTTCTAAATTACGAAGAGAGTTTACCACCTGGATACTTCCATCTTACTAGTAGAGCCCTATTATGGGCTAGATAACAGAAAATATGCCCGTGCAACAACAAGTATTCCTCATATGAAATAAATTATTCAGTTATAGATTTTTGGAATTTTGATAAAAAGAAATATTAATGTATTTCGAGAGTATTATTCCGTGACAGCGGGAATAGTCACCAAATAAAAAAAAAATCTAATATACATGTATATCACGTAATCTTTCTACTCGTTTGCATAATATTTGGTAACTATAATGAAAACCATCATCTGTTATAACACATAGAAGGTTGTACTAGTTATTCCTTAAACTATGTTACACAATGTATAAAGCATGCGATTTAAACCTAAAGGACAAGGACCAAATATATAGTAATGAAATATAAAATATGATTATAAAGAACGTAAATAAATCACAAATTTAAATGCAAAAATATATCGATAAATAATAGAGTTATATAAATGACATTAATGTGAAAAACTAACTACAGTAAAAGCATTATATTATTAGTCTTTATTGGTGTACTTAAATATGTACAATATATGCAAATGGTGGAATATGTAAAATGAATATTTCAAAAGTAGTTTTGAAAACCACTGGATATTATAATAAAAATTAAAATTCATTTAAATTTAGAAAATGTAAGGATGAACACATAAATTCTGTTCAGTATTAATAGCAAGCAAGGAATTTGATCATAGTTTGATATATATGTATATATATTGTTTGAATACTTGAATATATAAATATATAGTTTGAAATATATAGGTATAAAATCTTATCATGAAAATATTAAATTTGTCAAGTATACTGTTAAAATGATATTTTAAAGCATTTATTTATGATAAACTTTTACTAAAATTAAACAAAAAATTATATTTCTAACCAATTCTATATTTGTAAGTGTTAATCTTTTCCTTTTTAAAGGATTAAACAATTTCTACGGCAACACAAACCTCATCAATAAAATCTAAAATTTTAAAAAAAATATTTTATGAAGTGAATCAATTACCTAAATTCATAAATTAATGACAATATTTAATGAATATACTAATGAATCTAAAATTATTAATGTTTTAAGTAAAAATACATCAAAATTCTACGTTTCTATTGTAATTACTTTTCATTCCACATAATTCTACTAGACAACAATTTTTTAAAACTGCTTATTTTTCCGTACCATCCAAAATAAAATTTTAAGAAGAAAAATTAAATACTTCCAACTAACTTTAGCAAAAGCCATTTTAGCAAAACAACATTTCTAATTTCATTAAATTAATTAGATTTATTTTAATAAATTAAATGATAATTGAATTTTATTCCATGTTTTGATTAGTTTAATGCATTTTCCTCTGTAGAAATAAGCAGCATTAGGGTTGCAATAATTAAACAATGGAATAAAAATAATTTTCTCAAGTGATAATTCGATAAAAATATTTAAGTTTTACGATTAAGGAATGTATTTAATAAGAGAATATTATTTTCACCTTTCTTTGATAGTTTTAATTACTGGAGCAGAAGTGTTGCCAACTGATTAAGATTAAAGTTTTTCACAGCAATCATTTTAATCGTTATCGTTAACATGCGGGCATAAAATGAACTTGATTAATTAAGGCACATTTCAATTCATTCTTTTGTTACAAAGAAGCATAAGTTTTTAATTTTCCCTGTTTATGTTTAGACTCATTAGAATCATTTTGAGCGAAAAGAAAATGGCTTCATTTTGTTGCTGTTTTAACTTTAGTTTCTTTCATTCATATGGCAACAGTGAAAATAGTTTTTTTTGAAACCATGCTTAAGTAAATGTTTTAAATTAAAATGTATCTTTCTTTTAGTTTGAAATCCTCGAATTTTTTTTTAAAAAAAATTATGTTTTTTGTGTCAGATTCTAGTTATTAATATCATTTTTTAAGCAATTATTTAAGGGTGAAATAAAAACAAGATTCGTTTTAATTTGGACTGAAAACGAATTTATGCAAATTTGAGGTTTCATTTTTTTAGAAAAACGTCTGCACTGAAATATTTAAAAAAAAAAAAAAAAAAAAAAAAAAAAAAAATGATAAAGAAAACATCTTTTACATTTTTAAATTGTATCGTATTATGCACAACTGTAACAACTTTTACAGATTTATTAACGTTATTTTTATTTTTTTTAATTTGTCTTTCATTTGATAGATTTTAAAATGGAATAGTTTTTATACCGAGTGGATTACATGCTATTGTATGCATTTAAATTAAAGTTTTTTATTTAAAACAGCAAATCCTTTTGTGAAAAAAATTATAGAAATTCTGACTTAACGTTATTCCAAATCTATTTTTTCATCCAAATTTTGAAAAAAAATATTAGCGCATCATGCAGATTCTTAATGTTATATAATTTCGGAGATTCTAATTTACTTAAGCATTAAGAACAAATTAAAAAGTTAAATTAGTAACATTTTCTTTTTAAACTTAAAGAAGATTTATAGTAAAAATATATGGATATATAATGAGAAAATATATTATTTTCTCATTATATTTCCATAAATTTTTACCATTAGTTTTTAGTGCATCTAGCAGATTCTTAATATTATATAATTTCTAGGATTCTAATTTACTTAAGCATTAAAAACAAATTCAAAAGTTAAATTAGTAATATTTAAACATAAAGAAGATTTACAGTAAAAGTTTATGGAAATATAATAAGAGAAAATATATTATTTTCTCATTATATTTCCATAAATTTTTACTATTTACTTATTTTTATTATTTATTAATATTAATGAATAAGTAAATAGTAATAATTAAAAATATTTATTATTACTATCTACTTATTTAATATTATTTTAAAGTATACTTTTAAACAAAATATACTACTAACTTTAATGATACTATATTGTTTTACAAAATTAATGTTATTTTAGAACCCTTAATTACTGTATTAATTTACAGCATTTTTAAATTTTAATATGAAAATTTGATTTTACAATAATTATACTTAATCACTTTTTCTTATGGACTGATTTATATATTTATTTATTTTTTACATGAATCAAAACATTTCCAAAGTAACTTATCTTTTTCTTTCTGATATCGATAAGGGATCTAGTCTGATAAACATGATAAAAAATTAGTTATTACCAAGTCCATGAATAATTTATAATTAACTAAATGTACCTATAAGAAATTAGTTATTTTATTAAAATTTATTTTTTTATAATGAGAATGGAAATATAGTGATTTAGGTTTGCATGTGTTAAATATTCTTTCAAGTTTGTTTAAAATTACAAAAAGACTTATGGGTTTTTTTTTACTTATTATATACTTCACAATAATTACTAATTTCAATGATTATTTATAATTAATAAATTTATTATAGTTATGCCAGTCAATATCTGAAAGACAAATACATTCTTAATTATTTGATATTATTTTTTTATGTATATATGTTTCTTTTTATTTTTTTAATTTTAAGTTATTTAATTTAATTTTTTTTGACATGAATCAAGTCATTTTTGAAGTAATTTATCTTTCCCTTATTGAGAACGATAAGTTATCTAAGATAACACAATTATGATAAAAATTAGCTAGTAACCAAGTCCATGAATAATTTAAAATTAACTATATGTACTTCTAATAAATTAGTTATTTTATTAAAATTTATGTTATTTATTTATAATAAGCATGAAAATTCGTTTAGATTTGTGTGTGTTGAATTATCTTTCAAATTTGTTTAAAAATACATTAAAAAAAATCAAAAAATAATAGAGGATTATTTTTAATCATTACACAATAAATACTAACCTCAATGATTACTTATAATCAATAACTTTATTATAGATCAATATATGAAAGACATATACATACTAAATTATTTAATATTATCTTTTTAAGCATTTTTAATCATTATTTTAAATCCCCTTTCATGTTTATTATTTAAACTGATTATTTTTAATCGTACATCTTAATCTGTTATTATAAAAATAAAGTTAAGGATAATATAATATTTGAATTAAAGATCTTTTTAATCATCATTTCAAAATAATACACATGATTAATTATCCAAAGTGATTAAAATTTATGGGCACACCATGCTTTGTACTAAAATTATATTATTACTACAAGATATTTCAACTCAAATGTTTTTTTATAAAATTCACTAATAAAAATATTTAAAGATAAATAGCTCCGGGGCATAAAAAGTATATAAATATTGCAATCCTCAAAATCAATTTTAAGAGCATTTGAACAGCTACTTACAAAAAAAATCTCCACTTTTTCCTGTGTTTCTATTTATTTCGTTACAGCAGTATTTTCGCGACAAAACTAGAAAGGCTTCTCTTAAATTTGATAAAAAAAAATGTAAATACCTAGTTTCACAAAGTGAAGTTTATCTTATCTTCCTGAAAGTGGAGGTGTTTGCCGAACTCTAACCCCGGATTGTTGTTTGACCAACGATACGTTAAGTGCAATAGGTGAGCCTTTACTCGTGAAACGTGAACGACCGCGGTCCCAAACATCAATATTTTGTTTTTGAAAGCATTTCGACATAAAAGTAGTTGACTTGAGTACCCGCTATCAAACAAACTTTTCCAACTTAAAAACTAGGTTTGATGTTTCAGATTTTCTTAATAGGTTTTATCATTGTTTTCAAGTATACTTGAATATAATCTTCCAAAACAGTATAAATAGAAACTAAACATTGCATTAATTTGAATTTAATAACATTAATAAGTCAAATAAATGTAAAACAAAAATATAAAATGAAAAGATCATTTTAATCCATAATCTTAAATAGTATTTTAATCATTTTAATCCAAAATTGCGGATTAAAATGATTCAGCAATTATTTAGTCATTAGTAATTTAGTTTCTTTATATTCTTTAGTTTAGTACACATTCACAGGTTAAACCAATCCTTTTTAATCTTTTTAATCCAAATCATGTTTTTTTTTTTCTTTCTTTCTTTTTTTTTTCTTTTTTTTTGTGGAGTGCCAGCCATACTGGCAGTATGGGTGCGCTGCTCCACTCTTTCAACCGAACCGCAATTGGGTATGGAGTCCGACTTCCTCAGTACACACATGCCATAGGAACCCGTTTGAGAGAATATTGACAAGTAAAACAAAATTAGGTCTTATATAAAAGACGAAATATAAAATTTGTTAAATATTCGAAAAATATGTGTTAGGTGTGTGATATGTTTGTGGCTGTCCATATTTCTGCTCACCTAATGCACCAAACGCAACCGACCGTTTCATAATTTTCATCTATGGTCCAGACGAGGTGTATATCTGAGTCAGCACTCTGTTCTCCATGTTGTTTAAACAGAAGAAGAATATTAGATCCCTTGAAACTTTTAACACGCATAAGCCTTCTTTACATGATGGTCTTAGGTTGGGTTGGGTATTAAACCTATTATGGCTTAGGGACGAGGTCAATATCTGAGTCAGCACTCTGTCCTCCAAGTCGTTACAACAACAGAGGAAAGGCAACAAACCCTCAGAACTATTTAACATGCATAAGCCTTCTTAACATTATGGTCTCAGGCTAAGTTGGGTATTAAACCCACTACCATCCAGACTCGAATCTAATATGCCTTTTTTTAGCAAAATATTGGATCCTAAAGAGAACAACTTAGCTTTTAGCAGATAAATACATAATATAAAGGAAATGATGACGTTGCCAAAAATCTCGATAAGTTTTGAAATTTTAAATTTTTACAACTCTGAATTCCATTATTTCTACCCTTGAACTACATTCAGAAATATATAGCTAAATTAATCCAAACTATAAAAAATATATAAAAAATATACTGTCGCAAATGTTCATGTTCGAGAAACATACTGAGGAAGTTATGGCTAAAATTCTAATAACAAATTGAATAAATATAAAAGAAAATATTTCGTTTTTAATGTTTTCAGTATAAAAATATTTCTCTCTAAATATTCATAGTATAGAATTCAAATTCATTTCTTTGATTGAAACTTCGTATTTCGAAAATGTAATTTTTTTTTGATTTTCAATATGATAAAAAAATATTTTACAAAAATTATTTGCATCATTGTGATTATATGGAAATAATACTCTTTTTTATTTTAGACAACAATAATCAAATAAAAATAGATTCAAAAACCAAATTTAGAAGAATTCGTAGAAACGTAACTTCAAATTTATCAGTTAAAAAAAAAAAAAAAAAACAGAGGGACATTTTTTATTATTGTAATATTATTTTAAGATTATAAAACTAAATTCATATTCCAATGTAAAACTTAAAAATTAATTCCTACTAAACTAAATTTATAAACAATGTAAAACATAAAAATTGATTCCTGAGTTTAAGAAATAATGTGTATTTCATTTTTTAATTTGATTCTCTTAAATGTATATAATTTACATTGTTACATAAAAGTCTTTATCAAAGCAAAAGTATTTTAAATAAATAATGAGTAATTTCTCATTTAAATGGTTGACTGTGCGGGCATAAATTAAATTAAAGTATGTTTACATTTGAAATAATGTGCTTGAATCTACAGGTTTTCCTACCGATTTACTTAATGAATGATTAATGAATTCCAAAAACGAAACAGAATTTCTCGATTTTAATTTTTTTGAAGTTCTTAACTATTTAAATTCAAAATTTCTGAAAGAGTTGTATAAAGGTTCTCACAAAAATGTTCGTCACTTGTTTTAATTTTTTTGATGTGGCGTTAATTTAAAATAAATTAAAAGTAACCTTTTAATTTAATTTTCTATGACCAGTATCATCGTTTGAATGCATCGTAATGGCATCATTATGTGAAAGTATCACCACTAGCGCCCTCTGAAGGAAAACATTTGTAAATAAGTGCTAAAATTACGTCTGCATTCTAACATCTTCGAAACGAACCCGAGGAAATTTTCAGTTGTTATAGGATATGTAAATCGAATTTATTACATTTATAAAATTATCTAAATATTTATTTTTTGTCAAATAAAATATACCGATTTCACTAATTTAGCAACTAATTTGTTATAACAAATAGAAACATGATATATAAATTTAATTTTTAGTTTTCTTATCAAACTTATGTAATACTTTTGGTAATTAGGTATTCTTTTTTGTTGTTGTAACATTCTTTTTTTCACTCAATTTTTAAATTTTATTATAATTAAGTTATAAATATCCATTGTTTACATTAACATATTAATAATTTAATGAGAGACAATATGACAACATTTATCTTTGTAAAATTTTAAGTATTTAACTTGATAATTAAGTAGTTGACAATTTTTTTGCATTCGAATGATCATTTGATAATCCATAATTTTCCAGGATTCAGATTGATCATTTAGCAATTTCTTAAATTTCCTAATATTCGAATGATAATTTTAGAATGGATAATTTTACAACATTAATCATTTGACTGTATACATTTTTGGATGTTCATAGGGATCTTTAAAATGTTGATAATTTTCCAACATTCACAATGATCATTCAGCCATTGATAACTTTTCAACATTTACAATAAACCAACCACAACTTTCGTATTTAATGACTTGAAAAAAAAGCCAATAAGAATTCTCAAATACTATTTCAATGTGGCTTTTAAAAAAATGAAACAAACAATGTCGTTTTTGTTCTCAGAATACTTCAGAATGACGTTTGGATAATTACTCCTCGAAAGGATGAAAATCCCGAGGAAACATTCCAACCCATTAGAGGAAACATTCGATCTGATTCCATGGATTCTAACAAAAGGTTTTCCTTGAGATATCGTTTGGCTAAAACTCACTGCTGAAATCTCTCGCCTAGACAATAACGAAAGGAACAAATAAATAGAGATACTCCCAAGGACGCGATGGGGTTGAGCGAAATCTCATTATTCCAGGAACTAGTCCGTCTTCCAACCATCCCCGCCAAACGATCTCCCTCTTATTTAGCTACACCTTCCTCTCATTCCTTCGGATAATATTCGTTACACAAACAGTTCCCTATTTCTGAGATTTTTGCGAGGAGGGACGAATTCTTGAGGATCGCCTATTGACCGACCCCTTGCGAGGGTGTTCCTGCCTTGAAATCAATACCTTCGCAATGGAGAACTTCTCGCAAGGAGAAAGTACCCTCATAACTTAAAGGGCACGTTCTGACTAGAGAGGAGGGTCATCCTGCTTGCTGCACGTGTATTGCTTCGCATAGTAAAGCTCTTGTTCGCAGTTTGTTGTGAAAGCAAATTTCCTCATTTTTCTTTCCTTTTTTTTATCAGGGGAAGAAGGTGAAAAAAGTAATACTAGGAAATGGTTGTTATACTGATGGTCTTCTAAACTTAACTCCAGCCAGGGGGGGGGGAATGGCAAACTTGATTGCACTATTATAGGAAATTTGAATTTCTATCATTTTTTTTTGTCATGATAGTACATTTTATGGAAGTATCATAACAAGAAAGAAAGGGATTTTGATACTATTTGTGCTTTATAAAAACATATTTTTCTTCGCTAGTTATAAATATATAAAAAATGAGTTAACATTGACTGTAGTTTATTTATATAAAAGTCAATTTAATTAAATTTAATAATTCACATTTACCTGTGTATAAAATATTGAGTATATATTTGAAATATCAATAGCATCAATTTTTATAAAATATTTGTTGGGATTTAAGTTATATATTGAAAAATAGAGGCAAATAATTAAAATCCAAAGAAAATTAAGAAAAGTTGGAGAAACAAAATGAACTTCAAAATGCTTTTTTTTTTAATATGTTATGAAACTAACAGGTTCACACATTTCGATACTATTTTAATACAAAAAAAAGTTTAAAAAAAATTGCTTTTGTAAAGTGTATTATTTACTTGTAATTATTTACTTTTAATTTCTGTGATTTACTATATATATATGTAAATCACAGAATCTATGTTCATCTGATCTAAATAAATTGAACATATACTATAATATTTAAAAATATATTTTATATAATAAATATAAGTAGAAACATCATTAAGATATTTCGTACCAAATATAATAGAAATCCTATAAATTTATGCATGAATTATGTAAATTTCTATAATTAACAGGTTTTCACAATTCCTTTAATATAACTTACTTTAAAAAGTATATTATATTATAATTAAGTTCCATTATAAGTAGTTATATGAAAAATACGAATTGTAAAATTATATGAAAAATAACTAAGATTTCATTGTTTTAATCCGAAAATGTGTCAAAGTATTATTTTCAAGCATAAATGAATCTTAATGCTATAGACTACACCCTCTCTCAAACAGCTATCAAATTAATGCGCGAAGCCTTATTGTTTGTTATCTTTCTATACATTCATGAAAACAAAACAGATGACGAAATCAGTAGTGACTTTCGAATCAAATTATCAAAATAACGATGTGAAATTACAGTTCCTTTTATTTCGAGAAACCCGAAGTGATTAGATGAAAATTCTATTCATTATATTTATATTCATTTATAAATAGGAAAATGCGATATATTAATTAAAATAAAAATGAATATGCTATATAAGGAATATTTATACTTTACAAATTCATCTTTGATAATGTTCTACTGAAAGTTAAATTTTCGACTTAATATATTTGCTTATTGACTACATGTAAATGCAAATTAGTATTAATATTTAACACAATAGCCTTTGCATAAATCTTTTGGTGAATATAATATATTTAATTGAAATAAATATTATATTCCAGAGTTTTAAGCAAAATTTATTTACACAATTAAACATTTCAAATTTTATTTTGAATATGTTTCATTATTTTCCTCTTTTAAATTTTGGTATCTTTCATACTTATATGTATACATATATAAATACACGCACATACCCACTGTATATAAATCTATCAATATCTATCTATGCATGTATACACAAAGATAAATAAGCAGATAAAACGATTGCTGTGTTTTATTATATATATA
>JAPDSC010004828.1:0-11637 GCA_026290005.1 Latrodectus geometricus | reverse complement strand
AAATTTTTGGAAACGTTAAATTCTTTGCTTTCGTTTGTGTAATGAAGATGCTTGCTGTCCAGCGTTCCTTGTGTGTCGGCTTTGGTGATTCGACACGTCATTTGGATGCCCAATGCTTCACCAGGGCACGGAAAAGTTTTCTACAAGATCTGACAAATGCCAAGCACAAGTTTGCAATATCGTCTTCTGAAACACGATTGAAGACTCTCAAATCCGGGACAGATTCTTTCAAGTGCGTTTCGAAATGCTGGATGATTGCTCGAATCGAGTGAGGACGAATCTCGTTCAGAATTTGTTGATAAACGTCAGGTCGTTTCTTTTCTACGCGAGAAAACAAGACGTTGGCCATGCTAGCAGCAGCGTTCAGTCGTCAACAATTGCAAACGATCCGTTCGATTGTCACCAAGCGAAGAGAGACGGAAGAATTGGCGCTTCTCGTCTACTTGCCTCTCGAAACGAATTTAAAAGTCCGTGATCTCTTGGGCTGGTTCAATAATGACGTGAGTCGACGACACGAGTACTAGGATCATTTACTGTTGGAATGTCTGAAAAATCCAGTGCTTTTCACAAAGACTCATCAAACGTATTTGGCGCAATGGAAACGTTCTTGTCGACGTTCGAAATGTTATAGCGTAAGCCAACATGAGATGACGCGTCCTTTATATATATACATATGTTTAAAACGGAAAAAAATATGAAACATTAAAAGAAAAAAAAATCTTGCAAAATATTTTTAACATTTCAAAATTCCCACAATATCCTATGCGACTACGAAAACTCGGTCGTCTTCGTTTTCGTAGTCCTTCTCGAAAAATGTGGAACCACAATAAAGCAATGACGCCACGTGCAACGTCCACTCAAGTCAGACTGTTACAACACATGGTGAACGAAAAACAAGCGCTCATCCGTCAAGCAAATCGAAATCGATCATCTGCACGAGCTCTTGCGAACGTGTCGAGAGAGAACGGTCCAACAGACGGTTCATCAATTCAGAGAGATCTTGAATCTCATGCTCGAGAACGTCATTCAAATTTGCGAACAACTCGAATCGGAAAGCAGCGATTTTGATTCATCAAGTTCCTCGGACGAATAGTTCCGTATCAGCCAGCCAGCCTTGTCTGATACTATCAGGCGAGCCAAACATTTCGACGTGGCCTATGGTGAACAATTGAGTCAGCCGTAGACCGCGTTCAAAATATCTTGTCATGATCATGTTGCGGATTGCTTTCGTCATGTCAATTATTCGACAGTTCATGATTCTAGTGGAAAAAAAATTCGACGGTATTCCTAAGACGTCCGAAACTTTTCTCCAACGTCCGTATTTGATTGTATAAAGATTCTTGTAATTCAAGATTTTGGCAACATCATAGAGCCTGATGTACAAGTTACTGTCGGGTGCGATCAAACAAGACACGGTCAATGCCGAATCTTCTACGAAAGGCTTGAGATCGAACCACATCTCGAAGAGAAAACAAGAGCTAGGATCAAGTAGCCGCAAGAAAAAAATCTGGAAACGATTCTTCACAAGAAAAGAGCTGGGAACAAGTTTTCGCAACAAGAGCTACAACACAAATGATCTGGATCCGATCGAACGTCCGTTCCGTATTCGAAAGTCCACGAGCGATACAGTCTGTCTAGAAATTACATGAGCACCGGTACCCGTTTGATTTTCTTCCATTCGCAGGAATAAAGAAATACGGACGTTTGTAAATGTTGCGATCGACCTGCGGCAGGTCACATTTAACGTCAGGTCCAACGATTCCGTGTGTGTTCCACAGGATACGTATGTCCAGTTACTCGAAAGACGGCTCCCGATGTCAGTACGAACGTAAACAGTCAGATGGATCACGCGTTTGTGTCACCAAGCTTAGACAAGTCAATCGAAACGAGTCGATCGTCCATACCATGAGCGACTACGGAATCAATGTTGCCCGCCATTTCCTAGTTCAAAGACCATGAGGGAAGACTGTCGGTACAAGTAGGTCGAAAAGAGTCGGTCGTCCATACCATGAGCAACTACGCCTGAGCTGTCAAGAAAGTTATGAAATCCTGTAGTACCCAAACACATTACTTAAGTCTTCCAATTTCAAAATTATCCTCAAATATTTTTAATACTAATGTTTCTCCCATTCTAAAACATATTTCTCCAAAGTCTTCCGCAAAATCAAAATTCCAAAGATCCCAAAAATTGAAGCATGCAAAAGAGGCCCACAAGTCACTTTTTATAAGTAAAAGAACTATAACTTCTTCCAAAGTAGGTACAGTGAAGTTAGATCCTTCAGATGATGAAACACTCCAAAGTGAAGATTATATGAATCCCAGATGGCTTGTTCCGAGGCCAGAACATCTAATTTTATTTAATGGTATCCTTATCTTGGAATTGTCGTGGTTTTCGCACTCATATAGAAGATATCAAAATCATTAATACGTATAATCCAGTGTTTTTCCATTCAGGAAACTATCTTGAAACCTCAGTGTTTTAAATTGCGTGGTTTTAACTGTGTGAGAAAAGATGTCACTCCTGATGCCGTATCTGGAGGTGTATACATCCTTGTGTCTTGTAGCTTGTCCAGCCCCTCAACACATCACTACAAGCTGTTGCAGTACGCGTACATAAAACTTCTCTCATTACTATTTGTAGCCTTTAGTTGCCTCCCCACACTGTTGTTCATGAAAGTGATTTGAACAATCTATTGGATCAGCTACCTACACCCTTTATACTGCTTGGCAATTTTGTTGGGCATAGCACCTTATGGGGTAGTGATAATACAAATTTTCGTGGTCGCATAATTGAACAATTCATTTCAAATAACAGTATTTGCCTCTTAAATTCCGCAGAGATAACTTATTTCCACCAACCCTCTAGAACTTTCCATTTATTAGATTTGGCTATTTTTTCACCAGTACTTTTACCTTTATTAAATTTTAGAGTTGAAAATGATTTATATAACAGTGATCATTTTCCTCTAATTGTAACTCAAACTGGTATAAGTAGACCCCAAGTCTTCCACTCTTCTTATTCTTATTATCGTGCAGATTGGCCACACTACTCCCAATTAGATGTAATTACTGGCAGCATGGTTCAAAGTGAGGACATAGATGATGCTGTGCAAAAAGTTACTGATGCATTTCTAGATGCAGCCAAAAGCACGATCCCAAGTGCAAAAATCCCAAGTGCTCCCCAGTTCCACGCAAACATCATAAACCATGGTGGAACAATGAGTGTCAAGTGTCATACAAGAAACAGAATAGGTTGTGGTCTATTTTTCGTTGGAGTCCTACTATAGAAAACCTTGTAGCTTTCAAAAAATCTAAAGCTTTAGCTCGTCGAGTACGAAGAAATAGTCAAAAAAAATCATGGATAAGATATGTCTCTTCCATCACATCATCAATTTCCAGCAAACAGTTGTGGAAGAAAGCTAAAGCAACTTCTGGCTAATATCAAGATTTCTCTATCCCAATATTACAAAGAGGAGCTGTCACATTCTCTTCTCCATGTGATATTGTGAATCTTTTAGGTGAGACTTTTGCAAGGGTATCTAGTCCAGCCTCTTATGATCCTAAATTTCTCAGGATTAAAGAACAAGCTGAAAAGAAGCCTATAAAGTTTCATGATAAAGTGTTACACTCATATAATTGCAACTTCTCTATGCTAGAACTGTAGAGAGCACTATCCCAAACTAAAAATACTAGTCCAGGACCAGATGGTGTTTCATATTAAATGCTTTGTCATCTTAGCCATGATTCTTTAAAAAACATTCTTGTTCTGTTCAGTAGAATATGGAATGAACATGTTTTCCCCAGTCTCTGGAGCAAAGCATTGGTTATTCCAATATTGAAACCGGGGAAAGATCCAACTGATCCTCACAACTACCGTCCAATTGCTCTCACAAGTTGCCTCGCTAAAACTTTTGAGCGTATGGTGAACGCCCGCCTTGTTTATGTACTTGAAGACAATCAGTACACATCGCTTTATCAGAGTGGATTCCGTAAAAGTAGATCCACTCTTGATAATATTGCATACCTAGAAACACAAATTAGGAATGCCTTTGTGCGGAGACATCATTTGGTGTCTATCTTTTATGATATAGAAAAGGCCTATGATAAAACATGGCGTTATGGAGTTCTTCGCACTTTATTTAATTTTAACTTCAGAGGAAATTTACCAATTTTTATTCAGAATTTTTTGAATTCTCGTATTTTTAATGTCGGTATAGGTTCTGTATTATCCAATCCATTTATCCAATCAGAAGGGGTTCCCCAGGGAAGAGTCTTAAGTGTTACTACTTTTAATATTTGCATCAGCAATATTCTTCATGTACAGTCGGTCTAAAAAATGTGTGAGCACTGGTACCCTTTCGAATTTCGATCACATTGCAAAATGCCACCTTCAAAAAAAGAATGAAATGAATTTTACGTGTGATATTCAAATCCGAACGATTTATTTGTTGTGTCATGTAAAAATTAAATTGGGAAACAGCAAACAATTGCAGATTCTGAAATCAAGATATCGCGTACTTGGGAAAAGACAAATTTTTCACAAGCGTTTCGTCCGTTTTACAAATCCGTTGCTCATCTGACCAGATGTGAGTCTTTCGCCTTGTTCGGAAATCATAAAGTACGAAATATGTTTCATATTTCATGTTTCCAGATTTTTATATTTGCACGTAAGAAGAGTCCGCATTTCGTTCGAGCTTCAGTTCCAGTCGTGCAGGACGAATGAGCCACAGTCTCTGGATTGTTCGCAATAAACCAAGTCTTTACGAATCTCGGCTATCGAACACTGTCACGGCAATCGTGTTCCTTTATTCACAGAGCCAGTCTCGTACAATAAAGAGCAAAGATCTCCGACGACATACAATGGATACGATTTGCATGATCATGGACATGGACGGCTTCGTTCACGAAGGAAATTTCTTGTGTCGAGAACTCGGATTGATCGAAGCAACCAACGAAAATCCAGTGCCGTACGGATTTCGATTCGACCTTCGTCACATTCATCTGAATCCGAAAGATTGGCAGACTGCAAAATATTGCAACAAACGGATTCACGGACTGAGATTTCGAGCCAGCTTCAGAGAACGGGACTTGAGATCTTTAAACGAGCTCGAAGACATCGTGAAATCGTTTTACAACAGAACGAAAAACGTGAACAAAGACGTCGTGGCCTACAAAGGCGGTCGATATGAAAAGGAATTATTGGACGCCTTAAATATTCCGAATCTCTACTTGGGCATGCACGGTTGTCCGAAATTCAACGTGTTGGTGAAGCCAGAAGACTATAGAAAATAGCAGTGCAATTGGCACACGGAGATAATGGAACAACATCATTGTCATTGTACAATGGTCAAAGTCTTTGTTTTCAACAAGTTCGTTCAAAATTGTCTCGAACGGCAAGCATAATGTTTCGATACTCGATGAAAAAAGAATTTTGTCACAACGAACTCGTTCTTTTCTAACGTACGGCGTCGAAGCGAGAACCAAAGATCTTCATGTTGATAACGACTTCCGGCTCATATCGTATAAAAGAAAGAGCCAAAACGGACGCTCGTCACATTCTGTTCTCAGCTTTCTAAGCGTGCAGATCCGTTTTCTTTCTCTTTTCAAAAATGACTTACAACTTGAATTTCGTAGTGAGACTGAAACTCGTTCAAAACGATGAAGGCGAAACGGTGGCTGGCGAAATCGAATTCACAAACACGTTCGATGGGAAGAAAATTTCCGTCATGTCTGGCCTGACTCATTTCCAAATGCCGTCGACAGCAACGCAAGACTGTCAAAAATTCATCTTTCCTATCAAAGACATAGAAAACTTTATTAAAAACGAACTGTACGAGAAATTCCTGAAAGACGATGGCTGGGATCCCAGCATAGCGAGTGACGAGCCATGGACTGTCACTTACTTGCAGAATTTAATGCCGTACGTGTATTTTCCCAAGGGGACACTCGAAAATTTTTTGTCAAAAACCAATTGATTGTTCGCCTTGAAAGGTTAGCCCTTTAGCCTTAGAAATTAAAGGGGTAAAAAAATCGCAGAGTGTGGCACATGTGTGCGCTCTCTGCGATTTTTTACGACACACAATGAACCAATTTTGGGACGATTGTCACACCAAGATTTGTTTTCTTTTCTAACGTTGAAAACCAAAGCTTAAGGTTTTCATGTTGATAAAGACTTGTCTCGTATAAAAAAAGAAACAGTCTAACAATAAATTTTGGGACGCCACAAGTTTTATTTTCTAACGTTGAAACAAGAGCCAAAGATCTTCATGTTGATAATAACTTTCGGCTTATCCTGTATAAAAGGAAGAGTCGAAACGGAAGCTTCACACATTTTCTTCTCAGCATTCAACACGTTCAGATCGTTTTATTTTTGTCTTCTCAGTTTTCGAACATGTCATTCAACGTGAATTTTGTGGCAAGAATCAAGCTGATTCAAGAAGCCGGCGCAACTGTTGCTGGAGAATTAGAATTCACCAGCACATTCGATGGAGACAAGATTTCAGTCGTGTCCGGCTTGAAGTTTTTCGAAATGCCAAAGACAAACAACGGTCGAAAATTCGTCGTTCCCGTAAAAGACTTGGACGAATTCTTGAAAGATCATCTGTACGAAAAATATTTGAAAGGAGACGATGGCTGGGAGTCTAACATTGCCAGTGACGAGCCATGGACAGTCAAGTATCCTCGAGATGTGTTGCCACTTGTGTTTTATCTTCCCAAGTCAACGATTGACGAACTATTGAAAAACGAAGAACAATTGCCTTGAAAGGTTAGCCCTTTAGCCTTAGAAAATAAAGGGGTAAAAAATTCGCAGAGAGTTGCACTTGTGTGCGCTCTCTGCGAATTTTTTACGACACACAATTATGCTTCCATTGAGACTATTAAGAAGCTGCTGTACTAGCGTAAATTAATCTCTTAATTTTTAATTACTTATCTATTTTTTTAATTTCGCATAACCTTTCCCCATTACCGCCGACTAGGCTTTACGCTTTCATTGTAAATTTGCATTATACCTCACTCCCCATCATACCAAAACTAAAATTACAGTTTCTAACATTACAAGCACTTAATTAGCTAGACTAATTAAATCCTAATTAACATTTTTCTCAGCTCCTAATTATTCCAGAGACTCGAGACTAATTTCTCTCTTTCCACCAAATTTTTCTGAACCACGGTGCTACACTAGGAGTGGTACAAGGAATATTCACTGAATTATTCAATTTGGATTATTCCCTTTTACTTCTAACTGTTGTAATAGATTATTGTAATTTTAGCTTGTGTGTTAAACTGTCGCTTAACACATATCATTTAATACAGCTCTTGCTCACTCTCCTTGAAACCCATACCAAAAAACACCATTTTCACAAATTTCTATGCTTAATTAGCTAGACCAATCAAGATTTAAATAGCATTCTTCCCAGCTCCCAATTACCCCAGGGTCCCTGGACTAAATTCTCTCTCTCCACAATGTTTTTTTTCTTTTTTTTCTTTTTTAACTCCATGAGAGTCTGTTAGTCTATCTAACCACTTGAGTGCGGTGAACATGCCGGAGCAGGGTTGAGGAGCATCTGGTCCACTTCCGACTATCTGTCTCCTTTTAAATTGTCTTGTCAACACCTTAACAAACATTGCAACAGGCTCAAACCAAGAGATGACCTCTCCCGGCTCAACTCCCTGTGAACCTACGACGGATGACCCTTTTATTCCCCACCTTAATAGACATTTGACACAATGCTCTCGAGATGAGGGCCCCAACCTTTCTCCTGAATGACCTTGAGAGAATCATCACCGCAAGAATAGGGGATAAATACTACTTGCCAGACCATAAAAGATCACAAGCCCAGGCATTAATCAGCCAACTCAGGGATAAAATTACTACCATACAGGCCACGGAACAACAACTAAAAGCAGATACAATCAACGATAAAATTGATCAAATTACTATTGAACTAAAAGCGATTCGAAAACACCAGGAAAAAACGCAGAAATACTTAACTAACACGAAACAGAGCCCACACAAGCCAACATATAGTGAAGTCCTAAGAAAAAAAAATCAGAAATCACTAAAAGAACAACTGTAATCATAAAACCCACCAACGAGGACAACATTACATCTCTTAAAAATAACCTGGAAAGTCTAAAGAGTGATGTAAACCTAAAGAAGGTGGTCTGGGGCAAATCCGCGGCGAAGGTTCTCTGCCACACTGAACAAGCTAAGGAATCCCTCATTAACCAACTAGCCAACCAGAAATTAGGCATCGAGGAGCCAATCATCAGGCATAAAAGAATCATCCTACTTAATGTACCCCAACACATTGACGATGATAATATCCAAAAGCAGCTTACAATGAATATCCCAGAATTGCACCCGGAAGCCCACATTAGAATAGTGGAAATCAAAACACACAGATCCCGGGAAAATTTACATCACCTTGTTCTTGAAGTGGACAAAGCCACTGAGTATGAATTACTCAAGCACCGAACTAAACTTTTTGGATTTAACAAAACTTACACAAGGCCTTAGAGGAGGATAATTAGGTGCTATAATTGCCAGGATTATGGCCACATAGGCAAGACCTGCTCCTTTAGGAAGGTCTGTGGGACGTGTGGACATGGCCACCAGGAACAAGATTGCAATTCTAAGCAACTAGAGTGCATTAACTGCCTGGTTGCTAACAGAGACGGGGCCAACTTCAAACCTAATCACGCAGCCTACTCCACAAAGTATCCTATCTACTTATATCACCTTAACCAACAACAAACTGCCTAACAACCCAGACAATGAGCACACAAAATAAACCAACAAAGCACAGCCAACAAAGGAAAAACCAGGATCTCAAAAATACAACAATTATCCAAATCAACCTTATGAGATCAAGCGCACCTACAGACCAACTACAGATCATTGCTACTACATTTAACGTCAACATATTCATTATTCAAGAACCAATCCTTAAACAAAACAACAAATTACTTGGCATTCCAAGTTCATGGACCTACTGACTTTCGGGCAATAAAAAGGCAGAAATAATCATAACGTCAAACTTAAACCCCATCCTACTCTGCAAAACTAGCACGGCAATTGCTGTCAAGATTTCAGTAGGCCATAAACAGTTGACCATAGTCTTAGCCTATAGTCCCCCACTCAACCACAGATATCGAATTAACTCCACTACGCTAAACTCCATTGAAGATACTTTAAACGACCTAGAAACCATCCACAATTCTATTGGCGCCGAAAACTATCTCATAGGAGCTGACCTCAATGCGCACCACCTGCTATGGGGTTATAAAGACAATGATGCTAGAGAAGAGAAACTGCTGGACTACATTGTCACCAACAATTTACACCTGCTAAACACAATGGGAGCCCCCCCCCAACATTTTTGTCATCTACGCAGGAAGGGTGGCCGGACATAACATTAGCCTCCAATCCAGCCCTTGCCTTGGAATGCTCCTGGGAGGTCCTTGATGCCGAACCCCTCAGCGACCACAGGTACATCCAAATTAAGCTGAACAAGCCCACAGACATACTTACCTTTACAAGATTTAAAACTAAATATGGCAGCCATAAAAAACTCATTGAAAACCTTGGCCCCCATGTTCCTTACCTTATCCAAACACTCAACAACTGTTGCAAAGCCAGTCAACTTGACATAGCCACCTCCCATCTTCAAACTTTGCTCATTTCCTGCTGCACCAAAGCTTATCGCAAAGTTAAGCACAAACATAACATCCTTCCTAATTGGTGGACTACCTCACTGGACATACGGAAAAAAAGCACTCAATGCCCTCCGCAGGCGAGCTCAAAAAGCAGGAGATGCTGAGAAAGGTAAACTATTCATTAATTACAAAAAAGCCAAAGCAAGCTACATTAAAGAAATCCGAACAAGGAAAAGATCCTGCTGGCGCCAAATTTGTACCTCCGCAGTCAATCCCTTTGGAAAAATTTACAAGGCCACGTTCAAAAACAGCTTTCCGCCATCGTGCCTCTTCAGTACCGGAACAAACGCGGTACTGAAGAGGCACGATGGCTCTTCAGTAAAAAACAAACTCCATCCAAATTGCGGAAAGTATACTCCAGGAACTCTTTCCTCAGCAGACTACATCCACCTACCACTCTTGCCGAGCAGAAGATAACACAGGGCCAAACTTAAGCCCTGACGAGATCACCAGAGTTATAACATCATTACAAACGGAAAAGTTCCAGGTCCAGATGGCATCGACAATGTTGTCCTAAAAGAAATCCACAAACGTTTTCCTGACCTCTTGACAACCTTCCTCCAAACCAATTGGAAGCTCTGCCACTTTCCAACAAGCCTCAAATTCGGCAATATTATCCTTTTCCACAAAGAGGGAAAAGATAAACATCATGTCAGGTCCTACAGACCAATCACCCTCCTTCCATCCTTGGGGAAAGCACTTGAAAAAATAACAACAATCAGGCTCACCTATTTCCTAGAAAGCAACCATCTACTTCACGATACCCAATTTGGATTCCGTCAGGGAAAGTCTGTGGACGACGCTTTACAACATCTCCTCCAGAACATCAGCCCTGCCAAAGCCTCATCAAAGCATTGCTGCATTATATCGTTAGATATCAAGGGTGCCTTTGACTCTGTTCCCCACAATTCCATAAGACAGGCAATGGATAATTACGGCTGCCCATATACCATCCAAAACCTACTCTTTAGTAACCTGGAGGACAGAGAAATAGGCATCATGACCAGCCAGGGCTTGGCCAAGCAGAACCAAACCATTGGGTGTTCCCAAGGCTCCTAAAGTGGTCCCATCATGTGGAACCTCATAGCAGATGAATCACTGCACTATGATTGGTCTACCTTGGGCAAAGATCAAGACCCAAACTCACTAGTCACCATCCAGGCCTTTGCTGATGACTTTACGTTTGTGGTAGCAGCAAGCAGCGAGAGGAAACTGGGTAGAATCTCCACAGAAGCCCTCAACATTTTCCGGCAATGGACCTCTAAACATCGGCTGGAAATTTCAGTGAATAAGTTATCCTATATGCTACTAACTAAGCTACAATGCGGCCCTCAAATCTACTGGGATTCTCTCAAAATCAAAAGAGCAAAAACCATTAAACTTCTGGGGGTCGTTATAGATGAAAAATTTAACTGGTCACCTCATATTAAACAGCAAAGAGACAAAGCCACAAGAATCCATCAGCAGCTTATGCGTATTGCCGGGTCCATGTGGGGCTTTTCTCAACAACACTGGATTCACCTTTATAAAACCATAGCTGAAAGAATAATGGCACATGGAGCAATGATCTGGGGAAGGAACCTTCGTGTCAAGAATAGACTCCTCCTTGACAGAATAGAAAGGAAATTCCTTCTCAACATCACGGGAGCTTTTAATACAACAGCCACACGTGCAAATCATCACAGGAATCCCACCCCTTCACCCCCTCAGGGGGTTTACTTTCTTTAAGTAAACACGGGTGTCACAATCCCGAGGTACCCCAGTGAACAGTTCTCTTATTTCTTTTCTTTTCTTTTCTTCTCTTCTCTACCCTTCTACTTTTTCTTCCTTTTCTCCCTCATTGTGGTTGCTTCTTACGAGGTTGAGGGCTCCCTTTGAACAGCTGTCGCCGCTCTGTTGCTAATAGCTACTCTTGGG
>JAPDSC010004820.1:8021-19680 GCA_026290005.1 Latrodectus geometricus | reverse complement strand
GGAATAATGAGATCATGGGATTTTTTCAGTGTAAAGAAAAAGTTTTAAACAATATCACCATGTAACACTCTTTACATAGCATTTTACCAGCTATATATGCAAAAGCTGTTGAAAACCTGGCTCATACAAATTACATTGGTGTGTGTAAGAATCAGGATACAAACCTGATATATGCTAACCAAAGTCATTTCTGTCTCTAACTTAAGAAAAATATTATTGCAGAAACTGGTGAAACTGTTCTGCCAAAACAATAGCCATGTAGCTTCATTGAAATTTCAATCTATAAAGCAATTATGATAAGGACCATTGATCTGATTGAATAAAGGTTACATGACATGAACAAAAAAGTAACAATTGGCTGTTCAGCCAAGAAAAGTATGAAATCATAATACAATGAAAATTAAGGATAATGTATAAATAAAAGTGGTGGAAGACAGAATGTAACAAATGATAAAAAGAGCTTGGGATATACATATAGGAGTTGTTTACTAGCCTTGTTCCCTGTTTATACAATTCTTCAAAAGATGTTATTTTATTAAATCTTATAAACTGTAACTTACACAGAACATAAGATGCCAAGAAATCATTGTGTAGCTGTTTCTTATACACTGTGAGCCCATATTTTATAGGTTAAGAATATTTGGTGGATGGTGAGCCAACTTTCATTTGGATAGAGCAATTAACATGAATGTTACTCTATTTGAGTGGCAGAAAACTGACACACATTTCAAAATGCATTTACACACATGACAGTATAATGCAGTTCTACTATCTCATTCAACCTCAGAATCAGGGAAACCAGGGAAATTCAGGCCCAGTGATATGTCCTGTTAACAAACCAAGATACATATCTTTATTGGAGTAATGTGATAAGCAAAAAAATTAATACTATTTGATAACAGTCTTCATGAAGGATGGTGTTTCTTTACAATCATGTAATTGCAAAATGGTTCTCTATCATTTAGTAAACAATACTATCAGCCATTACTTTCTTACCACTTTAGCTTCCAGATTAAAATCTCTGCAATTTTAGGACGTGAGACTACTTGAAAGATTTAATCTACCACAATACCACAGTATCTGTTGTTTATCTTAATGTATTATATACATATAATATAACATGTGTGTAACATTCCAAGAGGCTTGCACTACTTTCTACAGTTGAACATGTAACTTTATACATTAAATATGATAGCAGACAATGGTGGCCAGTATGTTAAGTATGTCTTCTCAAAGTCAATTGATTATGTAATTTCTGTTCTGTATAAAGGTATCATACGCTTAAGAAAGGTGAAGTATCAAATTAATTTTGTTATGCAGTAAAATAAAATTCTACCATTTCAATAAACCATTTCCCAGTAATTATGATATTTTGCCTAATGGTTTTAGCAAATGGATTTCTTTTAAGTCCTAGTTTTATTTAAGATACACTACATATTTCAATTCATTATTTTGCATACATTTCAGTTATTGGCTTTGGCTTACAGTCATTGGTTTGAATTTCAGTCATTGTCTTTGGACACAGCCTTAGAAACTTTGGTTCCACAATAATAATTCAATGTCCAAAAATGTTAAAATTAATAAAAAAAAAATAAATAAATAACAACACATTCCTCATGTAATATTTTTATGCATAATTAATCATTATAACAAAAAATATACTCTTGAAATCACTTATCTTCTATTTAAGCAAGGATGAAAGAACAATATAAATTTTGAAGCCATCTTCATGGACTGACAAATATTTGTTACCAATTAAAATATATCTTTCAAAAGAATATCTTAAAAAATATTTTAATTTCAAAATTTTAAAATATAGCTACAGCAATAAATATAACTACAGAAAGGTCATTAAAATAGAAAAAATAAAATTGATATTTAAATCTAGAATGTTGATATATACATATATAAAATTTTTAATTTTGTTTCTAAAAAAAACTAATGTATTTTGTTTGAAATTAAATATTTCTTATTCAAAATTATTCTTTAAAAAAATTTGTATTTCAATAATGCATAGATTAACAAAATAGCAAGTAAATACTAACTAGTTCATTATAAAAATTTCTTTAATAAAATTTGCCAAATTTTTAAGGAGGATTTGTATTTAGCCGATTACCAAAAATATCCCTTGTTTATACATTTTAGTTTTTAAACTATATTCAAAGCTATTGGAAAACCAAAAGTGAGCAGTTAAATTAATTATTTATGGAAACATGATATTAGAAACATTAATGACTTGTTAAAGACAATTAACTTACTGTAATATCATAACTTAATGCATCAGGTAATGTTTGCAAATGTTGCTTCAACTTCTCATAATCATCTTTGAATTTTTCCCTAGTTTTAAAATAAAAATAATTAATAAACTATTTAATTTTATAACTATATTACGACATATAAAAAATGAAAGAATACAATATAAAATAAATCTTCACAACTTCAAATAACATGCATTAAGTAGAATTAAAATTTTGAATAATAAATTAAACAGGTCAAAATTTTTGTCACCTGAGAGTTAACTTTTTATTATATTCAAAAAAAAAATTAGAACAGCATACAAATCAAAAAAGAAAATTTATTTTAATTGTTTTACTATCATATTTTGTTAGCTAGAACTATTACAATAAAGTTTACAATTTAAAGTGAACTTCAAACCATCACAAATATGCTCAAAGCAGAAATCAAATCCATGAATTGTATAGCTCTAAAAACCAATAAGCTAACCATACAACTGTTTGTCCAGCTCAATTTTTAAAAATATTAAAAATAAAGTAGTAAATGAGTTCATAAACTGAAGATGAATACTCCTCTTAAATTGTAATGAAATTAATTTATTGCTATCATTAATTTTTAACTAAATGCTGAGCAAGTTTACTCATAGCAAACGTTAATATTTACATATATTACTACAACATAGTCTCCCTTTGTTTATAAATTTTTTAATTATTTCTTATTTAATCCAAGCGTTATTTTCATCTAAAAATGAGAAAGTTGAACTTCTATTTTATTATATAACAAAATCACATTTGAAGTTAGTTGTTACTTTTCTTTAACTTAAAATAAGAACAACTGAATTTGAATTATACAACTTATAATGGAGTTCGTCTTTTCTACTACCGAGATATGATGATAAATTTGTATGTGGAAAGGATGCATACAAGATCAATATAATGTTTAAAAAAAAATCACTACCATTATGGATTAAATTATTGATTATTAACAAAAAATTCTTAATAACTATTTTAAATTAAAAGATTGTTATTAGAATTTTTCAGAGTGACATTATAATTTCAAAATTTAAAATGGTATCACCTTATTATAATAAGATCTTAAGAACATTCATTAATTTTAATACAGATGTTCTCTACACTTTGAAGAATTATATTAAAATTACTGGATGCTTCAAAACATTTAAGAATAGTTATTTAATATGAATTCAAAAATCAGTTACTTATAATCGACTTGTGTTCATTTATTTGAAAATAAACACTTTGAGCAACGTAATTGCAAAGTCAATTTAAAATTTGGTTAATTAAAGTAAGTAAAATGGCTTTCATGGAAAGAGTATTGCATGATTTTTTCCACCTCAAGTATTTGCTGTGAAAAAAAATCACGCTTTTTCACGCATTGTACTTACTGCTTAAACAGAATAACCTGGTAATACTCTTCCTCTCCAAATATAACTTTTAATAAACCAAGTGTGCAATGTAAAATAATAGGCAAAATCGTACATTTTAATACATAGTAAATATTTGATATAATATTATAATTAAACCTATTGCATTCATGTTTCATAATCTAGTGAATAAGTTATCAGATATAGAATAAGATAACTCTTATTCAAGCTTATGACTGATTTCCTAGAATAACTGTAGTGCCTATAAATATTCGAAAAATAGAAACAGTATTTTTTATTTTAATATGGTAATAAAATACATAAAAAAGTGAAATTCTATTTATATTAGAAGTTAATAATTATGAAAACAAGTTTTGATCATATTTAGAACTGTAAAATATATAAGATACAAGATTGCATTTAGAAATTTTAGAAAGTTCTAATAAGTGTCAGATGTTGAATACACACAAAATAAATGTACAACCCAAGAGTAACAAAAGAGAAAAGGAAAATGGTAACAATACAAACACAGATAAGCAAATAATGAAAAACGATAGAATGCATTCAGAAAAGAACCAGTATGTGAAAGTTTTATGTTCAAGATAATTGCAATTTATCAAACTTTAGATATAGTACTTTAGATACATACTTAAATTCAAATTCATAATCAATATAAAAGTCTCCATGTATTAACAGATATTTTTGTAATTAGATAAAACATAAAATCATAATAAATAACATTAAAATATTATTGAAGAAAAATTGATGCACAATAACATAATGGAAGATAATATCATTACAAAATTATAAAATAATGACCCGCAACTGCTAGGTATCCACCATGAAGTTTAAAGTAAGAAAATTGAAAACAACCCACATACATTCCAGATTTTGCACATTGCAGCTTGTTTTTATCCCTTGACCCTAAAATTGAAATAACCCTGTAATTTGAAATTAAATTATCATCAAATTATGATGTAAAAGCTGCTATCAAAACAATTCATTGAACAGGGACATGGTTTCCAACCAACTGGATTAAGTAAGTTGTTCCATGTTCATGAAAATCTCTAAATGCAAAAAGGACTCTGGCATGTATGCTTCTTAATACCTTTTTATACTATTTCATTTTCTGTCTCTTTTTGATTAATTTTTCATTACATTTGAAAAAAATTTTTCTTTTACCCACAATATTTTCCATTCATAGAAAATTTAATAAAATTTTACTACTTATTTTAATTTTATCATTGTGGTCTGTTTTATCACAATTATAAGTTTATTCTGAATGAAAGATAAATTTATCATTTGACAGCATGTTAAATCCAAAAATACTTAAAAAAAAATTCTGACTTGGAGAAACACATAATTTTTTCAATATATATTTCCCCCAACAAATTCAATTCAATCAATAATTCAATCTTTTCCTCAAGCATATAAAAGTATATATAAAAAAACTGGCTGATTTGTCAAATCAGAAATAATTTCCATGTATTTCTTCTAGATTTAATATATACATTTAATATTTAGGTTTTTAAGCATTTCTTTAGTTGTAACCTCAATTAATACACACTTTTATATGTTTCACTCAGGGAGCATCATAGTTATATATTATTGAATAAAAATTTAGAATATTAATACAATTATAATTAAACCACCGATTTATCCAGAAAATGCAGAAATTTTATTATCAAATTAGAATACATATTAATCACATAAATTCTAATTTTGATGATAAACAATAAAATTTATAGTTAATGGTAAATTTATACAAAGTATATCCAAAATACATTTCAATCAACTCTTTAATTTTTAGAGAGCCTGTAAAGGTGCATTATATTCCTATCTAAAGTTTTAAAATACTCTTAGTTAAAACATATATAATTATTTAATAATGCTATAATTATATATAAACAAAATATATGAATCTAGAAAATCACGATAAAGTCAGTTAAAATAATACATAAGTGATAAAATAAACATAATACCATTGTTTTATTTTTTCTTCACATAGACTTAATCCCTGAAATAGACAAAAATATGAGTAAATAAATATATTAATATGTAAAATAGTATAACACGGTAAATAAACTACTAAATAAGAATGCATCACAAGGATAAAAGGAAAAAATTATATAAATACAGCATTTTTATTCAAACAAGCAATTAAGCATAATAAATTATGCTTTAATTCTAGTTTACAATATACTTTGAAGAGAATTGGTAATTTAAAATTAGGAAAATAGCATTATTTCAAATAAATTCCTATGAGAAAGAAATAGTAATACACTACTGGCCATTAAAATTGCTACACCAAGAAGGCGACATGCTACAGACGTGAAATTTATACAAAAGGAAGAAGGTGCTGTGATATGCAAATGATTAGCTTTTCAGCGCATTCAGACAAAGCAGGCGCCAGTAGCGACCCCTACATTGTGTTTAAATGAGGAAATTGTTCAGCCGGTTCCTCATACAAAAATTGCATTTGAACGTTGTTGCCTGGTGAAAAGTTGTTGTGATGCCTCGTGTAAAAAGGAGAAATGCGTACCGGCACGTTTCTGACTTTGATAAAGGTCGAATTGTAGCGTACCGGGATTGCAGTTTATCCTATTGCAGTATTGCTGCTCGTGTTGTTCGAGATCCAATGACTGTTAGCAGAATATGGAATCGATGGGTTCAGGACGGCAATACGGAAGGCCATGGGGGATCTCAACGGCCACCTATCACTAGCAGCCGAGAAGCCAGGTATATTATCCGCATGGCTGTAATGGATCGTGCAACCACGTCACAAGCCGTGAGTCAAGAAACGGAGTCGTTTGGAAGACAACAAGTGTCTGCATGAACAGTTCGACGACGTTTGCAGCAGCATGGACTCTTAGCTCGGAGACCATGGCTGTGGCTTCCCGCTGCGTCATAGACAAGAGTGCCTCCAATGGTGTGATCAACGACGAACCTAAGTGCAGGAATGGTGAGACGTCATCTTTTCAGATGAATCCAGGTTTTGTGTACAGCATCATAATGGTCGCATCCGTGTTTGGCAGCATTGTGGTGAACGCACACAGGCAGCGTGCATTCTTCGTCTTCATACTGGCCCATCACCTGGCGTGATGGTATGGGGTGCCATTGGATACACGTCTCGGTCACCTCTTGTTTGCATTGACTGTGTTTTGAACAGTGCACGTTACATTTCTGGTGTGTTACGACCCGTGGCTCTACCCTTTTATTCGAGCCCTGCGAAAACCTATGTTTCAGCAGGAAAATGCCCGACCGCATGTTACCGGTATTGTACAGACCTTCCTTGATACGGAACATGTTCGGCTGTTGCCCTGGCCAGCACGTTCTCCAGGTCTTTCACCAATAGAAAACGTCTGGTCAATGGTTGCCGAGCGACTGGCTCGTCACCAAACGCCAGTCACTACTGTTGATGAACTGTGGCATCGTGTTGAAGCTACATGGGCATCTGTACCTGTACATGCAATCCAATCTCTGTTTGATTCAATGCCTAGGCGTATAACTGCTGTTATTACTGCCAGAGGTGGTTGTTCTGGGTACTGATTTCTCAGGATCTATCCAGCCAAATGTTTTGAAAATTTAATCACTTGTTATTTCTAGTATAATATATTTGTCCAATAAATATCATTTTGTTATCTGCATTTCTTCCTGGTGTAGCAATTTTAATGGCCAGTAGTGTATTTTTGATTTTGTGTTTCACACGTCAAAAAAGATTATACAACTATATAAAATTGTATTCATCTTAATTAAATGTGCATTTTATGATACAAGTAAATAAAAAAGCTCAAACTTTTTAAATAACATAAGTTACAAATTTCCTAAAATTCATTGAAATAAGAATGGAGTAACTTAATGACTTTGGTGAGAAAACTAATTGAAATATTAACAATTTTATCCTGACAATAAGATATAAAAGAATTAAAGACAAATAATTTTCAAATATATAAAAACTAAACTCAGTAGCATGACAGGCCTACATGTGGCCAACGCCTATAGTGCTCATATCTCTTTTCATGACCGAGGGCCCTGGGCTGCTCAGCATATGCCCTGATTAGGTGGTCAGCCTAAGACAGAAATCCCAGTGTTTAATTACCAAGCATCCTTTTTGTTCAGTTTTATTAATTTACTGAAGGGATGAAAGGCTGATTCAACCCTTCCTAGCACAATGATCAAGCCTCAGACTTGTGCCTTGAAAGCATGAAGTGCTACCACTAAGCCATTGGGTTTAAGTATTATATAATCTGACATATGTGTGGCTTAAATATAAAAGAAAATTAAATTAAAAACACAAGACACAATTATTTTGATAATAAAAACATAGCACTATTTGTTATAAAAGTCTTGAGTGTATTTTTTAGGGAAATCAAATGCATTAATTTCATTGAAATTATTTTCTCTATATCTATATTGCATTAATTTCATTGAATTTCATGAAGAAATTGGAATTTCAGAAGTTAAAAAGTATACTGACCATAATTGAAATCACGAAAAGATATATATATAATTAAGGTATATTTTAAATAATAAAGTTCACTTTCATAAACTTGCTTATATTGTGACAGTTTTATTAATATAACTCTATATTTAACAATTATTCTTTAAAAAATATATTTCTAGATCCTTCAATCAATTTGAAGAAGTATATCATAAAAAATCATTTCCAGTATCATGGACTAAAACAATTTTAGAAATTAGAGATTTAAATTGTTAGTATAAATATTGCTTAGTTAGCATATTTTTTAAAATCCATATAATTTATATATTTTTAATTAAAAGTCATTTATGCTTTTTATTAAGGTGTTTTAGTTTTATTAATAATTTTATACAATGTTAATTTAAGAAATTTAATTAATATTATCTTCATTAAATGAAACTTTGAAGTAATCATCTTCATAAATTTACCACAAAAAAATGTCGTGTACAATACAGAAGCAGCTTTTGTGCAAAAGTATATATATATACATGTATTTGTTGTAGTTAATTAAAATTTGTTAGAGTTTCATAAAAACTTCTGAAATCAAATCATGAAATTTCTTAAGATAAATAGAAGAAAAGAACTGAGGTATAAAATTGAAATATCTCATCACAATATTTTATTAAATTAGTTGTTCCTTTATTAAAAAGCAGAAAAAATGTTTTGTACAAAAGAAAATTATGATCAAAAGGAAATATGTGAAAAGAGTTAGTTTGGAATTAATTATTCAACTTAGGACTATAGGTAAATAAATTATTCTAGTCATTTAATTAAATAAAGATAAATTTATAAAAATTTAAATACTAAAATTATATGGAATTTAAATAAAAGTGTTCTTATTTTGAATAAGTGTTTTATATTTATATGTAGCTATAGTTTTAAAATTTCTAAAACTTTTTTTCCCATAAATAAACTTTTCAAAAATCATTTTGAAGATAAAATGCACAATAAATATACACTATCATTTGTTTACTAAAATTCATAAGTGTTGTTAGATAAGAGAATTGCTTTAATAAGATTGACATATTTACTGATATTGCCTTATTGTTTAAGAACATTTTTATCTGTAGTTATAAAACAAAACTGGAAATTTTGAAAAAGAATAAGTGATAAATTTATCTTGCTTTTTTTTATTATTTTTTATTTTATTTATTTATTTATCTTTTTTTTTAAGAATTTCAGCATTTTCATAATTTTGATAGAATTGGTTAATATATTGTTATCATTGTCTGGTGGGATGGACAATTTACAATATTAATCCTAAATTTGTGAAATAACTTACATAAATAACAATGTTTAAATTGTTGCCAATAAATCTGCAATCTTTCTGTTTATGAAAAAATGCTTTTTGGAGTAATTATGATGATTTAATAATTTTTCAAAAATATTCCAAGAATAAATGCTTAGTTTATTGTGTTTATTTACTTTTTTACCAATCAAATTTCTACTCTCACATAAGTTAACTAAAATAGTGTTTTATCTTCTTATTAAATCTCTTTTGTGAATAAAATATAATTTTACTAACTTGGAAAAAGCATTTAACTGATTAATAATTATTTTGGCAGCAAAAATATCTATTTATAAATGAAATTGATATTTACATGTAGAAGATAATTTTTAAAATTAATTTTATGAAATAGTGAACAGATTTCATATTATGAAATCTTTGTATTAAATGCCTTAGAAAGCTAAATAGCATGCATAACATTTATAAAACATAATATGTCTGCATATATGAATAATCTCTTTCCAGAAAACTTTCATTTGGACTTTTTATACACTAAATCTCATTTATATAAGTCATACATATAAGTTTTCCATATACAGATAATAGAATTGAGAGAGCAATTACATAAAAAAATTATAAATATTCAGTTTTTGGCTTTGTTTTTCAAAGCAAATCAGTTGTAAAATTTATATTTTTTCTACTGTCTCCAAATAATAATTTTGATCATTACATAATTATGTAGTATTTTCAATATTTCATTCAGTAAAATCAAATCCTGCTTGAATTAATTTAAACTGTTTTTTTATATAAATTATAAAAATGAGATTTACTTTTCTGTAATTTAGACAATTAAAGTAACTATTAATATAATCATTCTTTAATTTATTTAAAACCCACAAATATATTATAAATGGAATACAAATAAAAGTTTCAATTTGAGAATTGATTGTACTCATAGTTAAAAAGTATGTATCAATATTGGTATACAAAAATTTAAAATTAATATTGATTAGAGTTTATTTAATATAGTATAGGTGACACTAAGTTTTTTTAAACTTTGAAACATTGCTATAAATTTTCAATAGGATTCAGATTAGTGATGTTTCCTGGCCATGGTAATAAATTTATGCCTTTATTTTTATAGCATTCTTTGGTGTATGGCTTGGAGCTGAATCTTGCTGAAAGATAAACGGTATTTAGTTAGGAAAGAGATCCCTAATTGAGAATATTAATTTTAGTTTTAGGAGAGTATATATATAAAAACTTTGCATTCCGAATGCTGTCAATCAAATGAATGGACCCCCGCACCATCTGTAAATACACATGCCCAAATTATGGCATCTGTTAGGCCCTATGCGGTAACTTCAACACAATTTAGGATGTAGCTCACTTACATTACTCGAAATCTCACATATTTTCACCCATCATTACCAAAAAGTTATATGTTGGTCTTACCATTCAATCTTTTTTTTTTTTTTTTTTTAAATCTTAGTAACTAAAATTTGTTTCTTGTGATGCTTAAAATTTAAACATGGTATTTTCTTTTGGGTTCTGCCTTTCAATCAAAACCTAATAATTTTACCTTATTGTTCTTGAATTAACTGAAATACATTTTACATTCATTTCACATCTAACAGAATTTGATCAAATTTTTGTGTCATGTCCATTTTATTGTTCTATAGTGAGTAACACTTGTGCATTTTTTCAATTTCATATTGTCTTATTTTGACTGATTTATTTTTTCATAATGTAAACACATCTTCCATACACCAAATAAAATTACTGATTTACCGATTTGTTTTGCTTCAGCATAAGAGACCGTTTTCTCTCAATATGACAATTTTGCCTATTTTTACAGGTCTCTATTCAATTCTTGTTGGTAATATAGTTTTTAATAATTTGTAATGAAAAAGGATTAATATTAAACAAAGTTATATTAAGTTAAATTAGTTATGTATCTTTCTGAAAAACTAATTTCAGCAAGATAGAGCTTTTACAAATAAAAAGATATTATATTAACATAACATACTATTGATTTTGCTTGATTTTTGAAACAATAAGGCTAGTTTTTTATTACAATACACTTCTGTATTCATGACATACTGTGTTAGATTTTAAGACTGAAAAAGAATAACTTTTTTGTTATAGATATTTTAATTGTATGTTTTTAATTATATTCTATATTAAATTTCCCAAAATGTGATAGATAAACATTTATTTTTAAATGATAATCCAATTTGCAATTTATCCCAGTTTTGATCTACAACTACCTTTAAACATAAATGAAGATATATACATATACATACATATATATATATATATATATATATATATA
>JAPDSC010004801.1:33205-50425 GCA_026290005.1 Latrodectus geometricus | reverse complement strand
GTTTTATATTGGTTGAAATGCATGTTTCATACAGCAGAATGAAAAGTATTGAAGAAGTATTTGAATATTTCGTTTACATTTTATCCCTTATTTCTCATATAATAAGAAATATACATTACTATAAATATCGCTGTAATCTCACAAAACAATAAAAAAATTAAATTAGAATTTTTGCAGAACTTCACATTCTTTCAGAAGGACAGTTCTTAACCCTTCTTTGAATAATGGTGGAAATTTCCATCATAACCTATAATGCCCAAACATTATATAAAAGAACAAGTTCACTTTAAGTTGATCGTGTTTGAATACCTTTTTAATGTCCATTGCATAAAAAGAAACATAGCTGTCAAAAATAAACAAGTGTCATTATCAGTGCTTAAAGTTGTCTCATTCCGCTGTTTGTTGTAGTTGCAATAAACGTATGATTTCGTTTATAATTTTGTTTTATTATATTAGAGTTTCTATTGCTAAAAAATTGAAAATGAGTGGAAGAAAGGTTTGTAACACATGTTTCTGTTATTTTCCTCTTTTATTTCTATTGAGTACTAAGCTAATGATCTAACTTTGGATGATGATGGAAATTTTTAGCATATTGTTTTTTGCTAAATTTATACTATAAATATATACTAAGATTTTTTTAACAATGTTTCTTTTAATTTTGAACATAAATTATTTCAACTTGATTTATTTCACCAATAAAGAAAAAATCATGCAAAGAAGGGTTAAACTCTCTTATTAATTAATTTCATAAGTTTTCTATGGAATTAATGAATAAAAACACTGTTGCTACCAGTTAAATTAAAATAATTAACTTTCATTTATAGAAAAGCATTGATTTTTATCACATAGTTTTGGCAGTTATGATAAATGAAATTATGATAAAAATAAATTTCAGCATATTCAAATATCAAGTTTAAAAGGAAATTTCTTTTCAAATTTTTGAAATATAAATATCTAACATTAACTATAATATTTTTCTTATAAATATGCATGATTTTTTAGTGTTATGAATTTCTAGTTTTAATTACCTTTTCAAACTTTGAAGAAAATATCTGGATCTGCAAATTTGTTTCCAATTTTAATAAATGTAAAATCTTTCAGTTATTATATATTTTTCTGCACAGATGATGGTTAATATATGTAGAACATTTACTTTAGAATGTTTTATTTTGTTATAATCCTGAGTAATTTTGTAATACTTGCATTTGATGTTTTCCTTGTTGTCTTTGTTTAAATATTCTCTTCATGATTTGAATCCAAGTTTGTCTCGTTTTACATAAACAAAGTTTAAGCAATATTCAACTCCCGTTACTCACTCAAAGGTCATCTAAGCATATAAAAGCAACTTATAATTTAAAAGTATCCAAAATATACTTTTATTACATTTACTAAGAAAAGATAATGTATCTAAGAAATTTGAATAAATTATGTATATGATACACATATATCAAAAGGTTTACTGTTAAAATAGTTTGCCTGCATATTTCCAAAAATTTTAATTTAGATATAGATTTAGGCTTAGAACTTGTTTCTTGTATGATTTTTTTCTCTTTAATTCCTTTGAATTTTCTTGATAGATTTTCATTTGGTTTGACTTCGTAAGTAAGCAACTTTGTTAAAAGAAGAAATTAAAACAATCTCTTAAGGTAGATGCTTGGATCGAGTAATGCTTGTACAAAATCTAATCAGATCAAAGCATCTTTTAATCGAATGGTAATTCATATTCGTTGTCTTTTTATCGCATATGCAATACCAATCAGAATAACAAACATATACAATAATATAATTTATTGCATATGTTTGTCATTCTGATCTTCAAAGGAAATGACAAATTAGTTTTAGAATCTTTCCTAATGTAATAGACGTTCGTTTCTACATACCTCAAATTTACAAACACGTTATTAAGAGCAACTGGCAAGTCATGCAGAATAATTATTTTTGCTTGCTAAAATTTTGAAAAAGTGTTTCTTTTTTTAATTTTTTTTTCTGACAAATAGTTTTCTTTATGATCTGATATTTTTCTATTATTATGTTTTGTTTGTTTTCGATAAAATGCTTGAGAAATTGATTCACTCTTCAACAAATAAGCAACAGGTGCTAGAATTCCTGATAAAGTGTGAACTATAATTGAATCCATGTTTGCATGTTTTTCTTATAGTACATTGTAAAGAAACGCATGCAAAATAATTCTTTCCAATTTTTTTTATGTTTCTTAAGGAACGCATCAGATAATTTATTCTAATAGTATTATATTTGTACAAATTAAAATCATGATCATACATAATCTTCAAATATATCCATATATATTT
Organism: Latrodectus geometricus; assembly: GCA_026290005.1. NCBI lineage: Eukaryota > Metazoa > Arthropoda > Arachnida > Araneae > Theridiidae > Latrodectus > Latrodectus geometricus. The sequence goes on along the minus strand of JAPDSC010004801.1, from coordinate 48,116 downwards.
ACAATCTGTGAGTATATCTTGTATTAAGCTCCTATACAAGATAACAACGTTTACTTCAAATGCAAGTTTTGGTTTTCTTTATAAAATTCTAATCGATTATCCTGGAAACACATAAGTTTATCTGAAAGCATATAAACGTGTTATAAATTTCACTTAAAAAATAAACTTAAAAACTTTAGAGACTATTCTTCATGCTCTGTTTTTAATTTAAAATTTGGTTGCTGTACAAAAAATCGGAGAAGACTATTAATCTGATGGATGAATATGATCAGATGTTACTTAAGAAAATTTTGTGTTATATATTGTAATTTTCAGCCGAGAAAAATCATTAATATTACCTCGAAGCAGTGCTTTCTGATGCAAATAAAATAAGCAGGGCGATAAACATAGCAAATTGGAGAAAATTATTTTCTTAATTAATTAAGTGGCTTAAGAAGTGATAAAACAAAGGAAGTGTAAAAAATAACTTTTGATAAACTTTTAATTTTTTTAGAATGATGTGTGAACACATTATTGGTAAGAGTAATAATGAATTTAAACAGAACATTGGAAAACAATCTGGTGAATAATAGCAAGTTGTAAAAGATTTAGACATTTAATACCTTATGATTATATATATTTTTTATGAAGCATGGCATGTTTTTGGTAACACTTATTTGCAGAATAAAAGTTTTTATATTATGAATATTGAAATGTAATAATTATTGATAGCAATGCATTTGAAGATTTTTCGAAACATGAATTATGTATTAAATATATTGGCATGAAATGTCGGTATTATTTGTGAAATCAATAATTTGTTGTTTGTGTATGAAAAATGTAAAACCAAAATTATTGAAATTATTGAAAGGTGGTTAGTTGAACAAAACACTGACGACAAAAAATTCTCCTGACGGTAAAGTGATACAAAGTTCATATAAGCGTTGCTTTGAGACTCTTTCGGAATAACAAAGATGTTATATATAAATAAAAATACAATTTTGTTTTAATATAAAAGCAAAGATGTCTGTCAAAAGTACCAAAAATCAACTCTATTAATATTAGAAACTTTGTGGTTAAATCAGAAGGTGCACGTATCCAGATATTTTGCAAATACCAAGTAAATTGATTGAAACTATTTCAAGTAACAAAAATTCGCTTAATTTATTCTTTTAAGTAGGTTGTGATTTAATAATATGTAGTTGTGTTGACCAGTTTTTATATCATTGAATTACTTATATATGATATCTTAATGCTCTGTCGGAAATCTATTTTTCCTATATTTCGTCTTAATAAAAACAAGCATTTGTTAACTTCAATTGCTTGTTGGAAGAGTACATTTCAGAAATTGAAACATTTGGCAGAAGTGCATGAAATACTGTCAGCTCTTACTATCAATATTATGTTATAGGAAATAAATATCTACTTTTTTTTTTACTTGAACTTCAGGGCTTTAATTAACACATTGACTGCTTATCACGCACTAGCGCGTGACGTGACGATATTGCTGAAGAGCCAATCATGCGCCAGAGCGTGATGTGTGGTAATGTCTTAGTACCCAGTCACGCGCTGGTGCGGAATCCACTTTTGATTGTTCATTCTCTAGTTGTTTATCTGGCAATGCTTGTAGGGTATTTCTGCTGGTATTGGCATGGAGATATGATTAGAAACTATTTGTAAATATTTAATTTACAGATATAAAATAATAATATTTAATTAATAATTTTAAATCATATTTCCAATAATTAGTATGTTGGCTTCTGGGTACATTCTACTTCGATGTCAAGGCAATAACTATCAACCCCATCTCTAGAGACTGGCAGTCAATGTGTTAAGATGTTTCGGATTCACTTTAATGAAGTGTTTTAAATTTGTTATAGGATCGAATTTTAGTTCTTGTTAACATGCCCTCCTTTTTCAATCATTTTTGTGATTTCATAAGCTTTATTTTTTACAATGGACCTGCCTATGGTGTTGCATCAATGATACTGAACCGATTAAATTAAATCTTATTTTGGCGTAATTGATACTAGAGGAACTGCTACAATATTAGATGAAAATGAACACCATGCTCAATTTTAGATGTCTGGCTTTTGTTTTTGCATTTAGCAATGAAAAAATGAGAAAGGCCAAAAATTAACATTTTGTTTACTTCTATATCTAGCAACCTGTAATTCACAACTGAATTGTGAAACTGGCTGGAATTTAAAGTTTAAAATTTAAAATAAGTTCATTAGTTTAAAAAATTCTGGTTAGTATTATTATCGATTTTATAACTGTTTAATTAAGCTCTTTATGCTAGTCTATTTTTCGCTTTTTTTCAATAGTTAACATCCTCATCCAAAATAAATATTAGGTGCCTTATTAAAATAAGAGAGTAACTTTTTTTTTAAGTTTGATAAAAATATTTTTCTTTTAATAATTTTGTCACTACAGAATAAATTAATTTTCATTCAAAGACATATCAATTAGTAACAATTTTTCATGAGACATTTTGAAGATTTTTATTCTTGTACAGTGAATAACTTAAACTCTGAAACTTTTTCGAAACTTTATGATTAAACATTGTAAATTTTCATTAAAAAACTTTCATAATTAAACTTTCATAAATAGTGAGAATGTTTGTCATACCTCAAACACATAATCGGAGCTCGTTTTTGACAAGTCTGCAAGTGAAAGTTAAACATCCAACAAAAAAACATTGTGCATTATTATATTTCAAAAATAAGTAAATAAATAAATAAATAAAAGAAATTCCTGCGTTAATCACCCAAGTGCCCACCATTAGAAAAAAAAAGTTTTAAAAATTATAATTTATAAAACATTATCAATATTTAATTATCTATTACATATCTTAAATCGTAAAATCCATGTCGTAGATGATATATTTAATCCAAATATTCAATCTTTTTATAAACCTCAAATTCAAATTATAAATACATCCTTTAAATCAGAATTAGATCATCTTTACAATTGCTGAAATCAAATAGAATTAATGGAGCAGTATCTCTTGATATTCAAAAATATATGTACAGCTTATTGTATCTGTTCAACTAACATTTTATTAAATTGTGTTTAAAGTTTTAACCATTTTTTAACATCTAGTTACTTATAAAATTATGTTTTATTAATCCGTATTTTAAACGATTTGATTCCGGAGTTGCTATGAAAGACAAGCTTTCTTTAATTAATTGCTTGTTAGTGCGTTATGTAAAGTTGGATTTATGATTAATGCATTTGAAGTTAATTATTTAATTAACATCGGTGGATGGAATTAATTTTTTTAAAAATTTTGCATTCATTATTAGCAAGAAACCTAAGTGGAATCGAGTTGAGTAAATCAATGGCTGCGTGTTTATAACATGCAATATTTTCAAACTGCCCGTACTGTAGTTGCTATATAAATAGAAAATTGAACTGAAAACGTATGTTATTTGTCACCATGGAGCAGTCAAAACTAAGAGTTGTCCAACTTTGATAAAAAAATGATTTTCAAAAATTGTATTTCTCAACTTAATGGAAGATCGAAATACAAAGAATACTTCCAGATATTGTACTAGGACATTACATCCGAAAGCCAATGAAAAAGAAACTATTCTGTACATTTTATTTGTACAGAATTATTATGTCAGATTTCTGTACATTTTAAATTATCAAATTGCCAAAATTATGGCATTTATATTTATGGATAGAAAGTTGTCTTGCGCTGTGGCATATATATTTAAAGTTTATTTATAATTTTATTAGTATTTTCTTTAAAATTTAATTATAATTTTATGTAATTATCTTAAATGGAATACTTATTGCTACTAGAAATATTTAAATGCAATTACGGTCTACCATTTTATAATATTTTCATAAAATATAGTTATTATTATTAGTCATTGATTAATTTAAATTGTAATTATTATTGCTTAATTAAAGAATTTCAGCTATTATAATTTTTATGCTTATACCACATGTAACTCCTGCACATAGCTGGAATCTGTTTCTTGTACTTTTGAAAACAACGATAGAAAACACTTGTGTGACGTTTTTAATTAAAAGGGAAAATTAAAATTTATTTTCTCTTTCTAGTGTTTTAACTGGAAAAAGGATTTTTTTTTGTCAAGAAACGTAAATGAAAAATAGTTTACATTTATGAACGATCTTTTCATTTATATTAACATTCATTAAGTTAAGTTAGATATTGTGATTTTCTTGAGAACAAGTTTCATAGTTTCATGTGAATTGGAAATTACTACTTTACGTTAACGGTAAGCTGTTTCGTTAACAAATTTTGTCATTGTAAATAACCAGTTAAATTGTTCTACTCTAATCACTTTGATTCAATTTCATTTGCTGAGTTTGACATTGGCAGAATGAGATATTCGGATCATAGATTCGAAGCAACGGTTTCTGAAATTTTTCAATAATTGAATAATAATTTCATCTTTATAACTGACTTTTTGATTACCTTTTTAAATTTCTTAACTCTAAATATAATTATGTATTTGGTTTCTTTGAATGTAAAGTAAATTTTATCAAACAAATTTCTAGTCTTATTAAATTATGAGAAAAATCATGCATTGTCTAAAAAATAGCTTCAAACATTTCAAAATTATTTATATAAAAAGAGAAATAACATTATAAAATTGTTCAAAAATTTCTGTAAATGAAGAAGTTATTTGATATTCAAAATTATTGAAATTTAAAAAAAATAGGAAATATTTTATAAAGTTTTTCGAAAATTCTTCACTTAGGTCAATTTTTTAAAATTATTTTAACATTATGTGTATAAGCTTTTACTTGTAAGTTTTAACTATGGATTAGCCGCCCAACTTGTCTAGTGGTTAGCGTAATTGACTACAGATGGGTGAGACCTGGGTTCGAATCCTGGCTCAGGCATGGATGTACTTTCTCTCTCTCTCTTTCTCGTCTTTGTCCTTTCTTTGCTTGTGAATGGTTGTCTACCCTATAAACGGGTACCTATGGCATGTGTGTACTGAGGAAGTCAGACTCCACACCAAATATGGTTCAGTTAGAAAAGTGGAGCAGCGCACCACATATTGCCGGCCTGGCTGGCACACGACAACAACAACAAATATGGATTAAACTTATAAATATTAAAAATTATTTCCGAATTTTATAGCTGTATTGATTTGCTTAATGTGTAACACGTTTTGACTGATCAGAGCAATTTTAATAAAAAAATGAGATGAATTGATGAAATTTTCAATCTAATACATAATAAAAAAAGACGAAAAGCTTTTAATTTTTGACAAAATCTTTTTTATTCAAATGAAAGAAATATGAATTTAAACAGAATTGTTATAAAATATATACAATCGTCTTTTTATTCTTGCATACTTATGTAAAAATAACATTAAATTACGTTTGCATTAGATTCCATAAACTCAAAAAATTGCAAAATTGCGATTAGCAAGTAATGAATGCAATTAAGAAAACTTTTGTACTATTAATGTTTTCTAATTTTAATCATCCTGAAATAGTTAAAAAAAATAAAAACAAATTGTACAATGAATGAAATGGTAAATGAAGATCAAATTTTTTGTCAATAAATGAATTTTCTCACACGTAAATGTGACTGGAACACCTATTCAAGGAAATTCACTTTACATACAAAGAAACGAAAAATATAGTTAATTTGCTATAACCATATTCAAAATTGAAATCAAAAAGGATTATTTTTATTTATAATGATGTATAATAAATAAATTGAAATAATAAATAAAAATTGTTTCTGAAGACATCATTCTATGTGACTTTGGAGTTGCATGCTGCGCATCACTCCATCTAAGGAGCACAGAGTGAAGGAAATTAAAGTAAAGTTGCTGTTTACCACCCTGGTGTAGGAAAGCCAACATCAGGACCAGAAGGTCCCGAAGCACCAGATCGTCATAGATTAGATCCTGCTCATCCCACAGATGCCTCCAGGAGGCACTAAGACAAACAAGAAGGTGAGCAGGAAAGGAACATGAACAAGAAGAGAAAATTCTCTCCCCGTTCAAGAACCTCAGATATTTTAAGTGTGCACTCCTAAATCTCGCCATGGTCGATTGGAGAGGCCGAGGGCCATTGCATGACAGAGACAGACCTGGAACATTGGCAGAATACCAATGATGAACCAGTGGACGAAGCAATACAGAGATCAATTTCTGTCTGTTGCCCCATCAAGTCCTGCATTAGGCCTCAAAGTGGCAAAGGGGTGTTCCTGGGAGGAACGTCGAGAGAGTATTCCCTTGGTAGGATCACCCTAGGAATGAAAGCCGTTCTATTTTGCTCAGCTAATGACTGTAGGTGAATGCAGAGGTCAAGTCAGTCTTCTGCCCTAGTAGTTCTTCTCCAAAAAAAAAAAAAAAAGCTGCAAACTACCCTACGTCCGATGGATTAGTCACAATTTGATTCCCTCTATTGAAGTAAAGTATTTACAGTTAGAAACGTAAACTGATAAACTATAAATATCAGGCCAAGCTTTTTCTTATGAAAATGCTTACCTTTAAACAACAGAAAACTCCAGACGAATTGGAAAAAGCAACTCTCAAAAAATGCTTATAAATATCAAACTTAATGTAATAAAAACTGGTTTAAGAAGTATATATATCATAACGAAATATACATGTGGGTGAATACAACATAACAAAATAAATTATTAGCATTTCCAATGATACGTGAAGAAATATCACAATTGTAGCTACAATTGATTTCTGAAATTATTTAATTTATTCTATTCCTCATTACATTATGCTTTATTTAAAATCTTGAATTTAATAAAAATTAATTTAGTTAATCTTCTTCTTACTTAGTTATGTACAACACGCGTATGAAATGCTAAAATTAATTTCGCAAAACACTATTATAAATAGAGTAAAATGTAACATTTTACCATTATTTAGAAATAAGGAAATAATTACCGCATATAATGAACGTGGAAATTATTAAATAAAACTTTCAGAAACCAGAACTTTGGAAATGAGAAGTGCTCGATATAATGAATGTGCAAATTATGAAAAAAAAAATTTCTTATAATAGGTTATTCATTAAATGTGCTTCAATTGTATTCTTGAATTGCATGCGTTTCATACTGAGTTATATGAAAAGGTGAATGAAATAATTCATGGAAATGTTTATTATTTTTTGGAGAAATAACGTTTCTCACTGTTACGTTTCATCATCAGTAAATATATTGTTCTAAGCTTCGTGATCAATTTCTGCACAGAATATTTTGAAAAACAAATATTTCGGGTATTTTAATGCGATATTTTCACTACACTTTTTTGTGATATACATCCAAAATATGCATCAAGAATAAACAATTTTGTTTTATAGTCCTCTTCTACAGAATAGAATTCACGACAAGGTTCTAATAGATGGATCTCTGAGAAAGCTGCAAGAAAGTTATGCACACATGAAGTCAGATAAAAATGTGAACTAATTGCGTACTAAACAAATATGAAAATATCAAATAAATTAATAAATACCCCATGCACACATCTCACGGGTCATTTATCGACTTAGCCATAGAATATTAAAATTATCATGATGTTAAGCTCTTTAGATAAAATGAGATGTTAATAAAATTTTTCTGATTCTTGGGAAAATCAAATCATAAATATAACGAAAATATGTATGCACAGATAAGCACTTTTCTTGAATTCAATTTTGAAAGAATTAAGGCACGTGCTTCTTTCTCTATTTTAAAATTGACGACATTAGTGTGTCGTCATATCCTCAACTGTTTCCAAACAAATACAATGTAAACATTTGTTTAATATTGTATTTAAGAGTGCCTTCTTGACAAACTTGGAGATTTTTGTTTGGCTATCGATTTTATTGGGGATTTTTGTTGGCACAGAACAATGAATTGTTCTGTTGCAACCAGAATACGATTGGAAATAAGCCCAGCTAGGTGATTAACTGTGACTACAATTTGGCGAGAATCAAAGGTTAAGCAAACAAAAGGTTAAAATTTTCAACAAACACGTTATCCTTAAATAATGAATATCAATTTCAAAAATAACAATTTCAAAATCTATCACCGAAGTCTATGGCAGTTTCAAGGATAAATGACGCTTAACAGCAAATGTTTGGAAACAATATGACGTCACAACTAATGTCGTCTATTGTTTCGCTTAAAAATTGTTTAAAAAAATTAACAATGCAAAGAAATGATAAGAGACTTTGCTTCCTCTTTCTTTCCGACTTCCTTCAGTTAGATGATGTTTTACGATATTTTTACCCTGGTTTGCATCACTATTTTAGTCAATTTTTTTCATATTTTACCTATTACTTATTTTACCTATTACCATACTATTTTTGCCTATTGCAAATTACGTGTATTCAGCTTTTCTTGACACAACATATTTGTATTGTAATAGAAAGTGTATAAAGGATGTACTCTATTCATTGAACCGAAATCTAATTTTGTACCGATTCTAATTCCTTTTAATTACAATTGAATTCATGACGAAAAGATTTCTGTAACCACAACTGCATTCGAATCTAATGAAAACATCATTCCGTTTCTACGCGTTAAACGGAAATTGTATCGAGTACTTAAATATGAAAAACTAAACTGCTTATTCACAAAGATCCCCTGTAATCCCAAAGCTTATGAAAGAGCTTACCCTTAACATAAAAAGAAAAAAAGCGAATAATAGTAGAACATTGCTCTTTAAAATGAATACTAATATGTAACTTTATGTAGTAAAAACTGAATTAAGGACTATATATATCTGAATAAAATACAAATTCACGGTATAGTCAACGAATGAACAGAATTATTATTTTTGTTGCTACAATGGATTTTAGAAGTTATCAATTTATTCCAATCCTGAAATTTTGCATTGGTCATACAAAATTCTTAAAAACGGAGTAAAATGTAAATGTTTAAAATTGTTTAAATATCAAGAAATAAGTAAGTGATATAAGAATGCATATTAAAAATTTTCAAATAATAAGTTATACATTGCAAATAGTATGTTTTGCTAAATTCATTTTAAGGGAAGATGATTTATTTATGTTTATTAGCATAGAAATGTTAGTTTTTTTTCTGTTAAAATAATTAACTAATAAAATATTAGGAAGAGAATACGAAATTAAATTTTCGTTTATAGTTAAAAATGGCAAGTGTTTTCTATCGTGTTTATTAGTTTCAAAGCAAGAACCAGACTCTAACCTTTAACATCACTTACATGTGATTTTCAAATAAAAATTAGAAATAATGAAAGGCTATAAATTAAACAATGACTCATTAGTATTCTATAACGAATTTTTAATTAACATAAATAATTTATTAAATTATTAAATAATTATAGGTTATATCTACCTTTAAAAATACATATAATAATAATAATTAATACACTGCCTCCCAACCTGTCTAGTGGTTAGCGTACCTGACTACCGATGGGTGGAGACCTGGGTTCGAATCCTGGCTCGGGCATGGATGTACTTTCTCTCTCTCTCTTTCTTGTCTTTGTCCTTTCTTTGTGGGTGAATGGTTGCTTACCCTCTAAACGGGTACCTATGGCATGTGTGTACTGAGGAAGTCGGACTCCATACCAAATATGGTTCAGTTGGAAAAGTGAAGCAGCGCACCCCATATTGCCGGCCTGGCTGGCACACGACAACAAATAATATACTGATTTCGGTAATAAGTTAGTATTTTAATTAATTTTTTTTAAGAAATTTCAAATTAAATAGTAAATAGAATTTCAAATATAAATTTATCACAGTTTTTGACAACATTCTATCCATAGTTGTTAAAGCCACTACGCTATTTTTAACCACAACTAATTAAAAAAAATCATTAAATTTAAAAACAATTGTACACAACACACTAACAAGTAATTAATTAAATAACGCTTATCTACAACAGCATTAGAAAATAACTTTAAAAAAAGGTCCCTGCTATCGCTTTCGTAGCAAACCTGGATTTATGTGAAATTATATCAGGACTCCATTATTCACGTTTCCAGTTGACGTGGCTATTGGTAACCGCCAATAGCGTAACATAAGCATACACCAAATGACTGATCGCCTTGCATAAAATCCACATTAGTGAAGCCTTCGAAGCACGGTTGATCTGTATACCTATCTTCCAGGGCTGAACTAACGGAGTTGCAAATTATTTCAGCTCGAGTTGCTGTTCTTTCCTTCGAGCACATAATGTTAATTATCGGTCATCGATACTCGTGATATTGCATGACCGTCCTTGGTTTTACCTTCTGGATAAAGTATCCGTGGTTACAAAACTGTTGCTGAAGTCTATGTACCACAGATCGACTCACATTCAGCCATTTTGCCACTTCTGTCATTTACTACCTCTAGTCTTCCAACAGCTAGCCATCGAAATTGTTCGGTCAAATCCTGCCTGGGGGCTTATTTTATAATTTCTCTATGCAAGATTTATAATATCTGGCAAGCAATGATATTTGTCGCCTTTCTCTGAAAAACGCATTTTTAAACTCCTCGCGAATGGCGTATTTCGGCAACAGGGGCATTATTTGGCATAATGTTATACTCTTCAATTCCATTTACTCTCTTATCATCGTATTAAGATTTCATTGAGATTGGCTTATTTTTGGGAGAGTTACCGCTTGTTTTGTGATTTTTTCCTTAATTTTTAAAACTCAGTATATTTATTACTGTTTTATACTGCAAAAAACATTCTTTTTTTATCATAAAAGAATAATTAATTTTTTTTTTTTTTACATTTCCGATTATTGAAAGAATTTTCTGTGATTGTTTTGTCGTTTATTATATGATGTGCAAAATAATATTTAGTATATTTTCATACCATTTTTATCGCCAATATTAATAGCAGGATTTTTGTATTAATATTTGTAATAAAGGAAATTTACGCTTTTGTTCATTTTCTTCACTTTTTACATGTTTTTATGTCGAAAGGTGGATATTCTTCTTTTTTTTTTTGTTATTTACTATGTATTTTAATCTAAACTGTAGATGATCGCACTTCTCAATCTACAAAAACATATTTATTATTATAAAGTCACGTACTTATCCTTCAAATTAGGGGAGTAGCACACTCTGACATCAAGTTTGTTATATTGGTACCACTGTAATAGGCTTATTAGTGAAAAGTTATATTGCTTTGTTTATTAGAAATGTGAAAAAATCAATGCTTCAAACTCATGATCTAAACCATACCCATGCCATTATTGTCTCACCACAAAAAGTTACACTGATGTGGGAGCCATGCAGGAAAATTGTTCAGAGCTTTGTGTTTGAGGTGCAATGTCTCTGATTTGATTCCAGCTTCACCATATGAATCCTGTAGCACTTAGTTTATACTAATAGAGTTCTCGAATAAACTATTGTAAGGTTTCCAGTTTTAATCCCTAACTTCATAAATGACGACTAGTTAGAGCTTTTCCTTGCTAAAATTAGTTTGTGTCGATGTTCAAATATCCTAAATAAAGTTTCGTTTATCCTAACATTTTTCTATCAATTCCTTCTTAGTTGAATGTATGTGTGTGTGTGCGAATTTGATTTAAAATCTAATCACCGTTATTTAATTTAATATATTCATCTCATTGTGAAGCTGTTTTCGATTTCACTTTCGCTGGTAATTTAAAGTATGATTTTCCTCTTCTGTCTTTTGTATCTACATAAATGTAATCGTATTATTTAACTTTGCAATATTTTTTTTTTTTTTTTTGGTCAAATGCCACCCAAGCGGGCAGTATGGGGTGAGCTGCTCTACTTTTCCAACTGAACAATAATTTGTGTGGAGTACGACTTCTTCAGTACACACATGCTGTTTATAGGGTAGTCAACAATTTCTACAAGAAAAGGACAAAGACAGAAGAGAAAGTACCTCTATACCTGAACCAGGATTCTAACCCAGGTCCTCATAATTCGCAGTCATCCACGCTTACCACTAGACAGAGTGGGCGGCATTTTCTTTACTAATTCATACATTTAGTATAATACAGTTCATATTATTCCTCACACGTACATACATATCTATGCATGTATGGGTTTCCGAATTTAGTAAAACTCTGTTTAATAGGGTCCGAATTAATGAGGTTTACTGTATATCGATTTCCATAAAATTATGGAATCACTACTTAATTGGAATCAATAAACTTCCCGAGAATGCATGTTTTCTTGTTCAAGTAAATCTTTTTATTAGAAAAATCTCTCTCTCTCATTTTTTTAGCTTCATTAAGAATTTAGGAACTACTTTGATATAACCCCCCAAATCGGAAATTTGGCGACATTTTTTTCTCACCAACCCAAAATACATGTTTTTGGAGCCATTTTTCTCACCAAGATGGATTCTCGCTAAGTACAAATAATTAATACATAAAAAAACTTTAAAAAAAAAACCCAAAAAATGGTACAAAATACAAGATAATACTAAATTTGGCAACAGCAAAAGCCTAAAAGCTAAAAAAACCTAAATTAGCAGCACCAAAATAAGAAAGAGCAACCCTAAAAATTCCGTAGGGAGTGCCAGATTTGGCGCGTAATTTTTGGGGGGTATATCAAAGTTGTTCCAGAATTTATTAAAACGCGAAATTCCATTACGATGCATTCTACTAATAAACCAATATAAACAGATTTTTGTGGCATATTTTAAAGTAGGAAACACCTAGATTCAAAGATTGTAAGAATTATCATATAAAAAGAAGAATGTTGGTGACGCAGCTGGCGGCATCAGCACATTGTCACCGAAGTACATTTAAGAATCTACCTCCTCGAGAATAACTCATTCTACGTTTTTTTTTAAAAAAAAAAAAAATAAAATAAAAACCTTCACCTAGAAAGCTTTGCAAACACAAATTGCGTATATCACGAACTAGATTATCTCTTTTCAGTAGAATGTGTTTTCAAATTCTTTATGCAGGATACAACTTAAAACCTTTCTATTCTGTAATTGATAATTCTCTCACAAGACATATGAAATCACTGCAAAATAATCTACACAATATCATCAGCATCAATGAATCAACTTTATCATAATATTATAATAATTATCACTGAATCAGCATAAATATTTCTTGTTGCAATTATGGTTTTCCAGATGATTTTATTTTTTTAATAATAATGCTTGCTAATAGACTCATATTTTAATTCCAAGGGAATTAATTATACTTCAATTGCTAAATACTACTACCACTTTTTGATTGTCCAAATATATTTTAAAATGCTAAAATTGAAGATTGACTTCGGAAAAAACATTTTGTTACATTCAGTTTTTTTAAATAGTGGATAAGCGCAAGAGAGTGCTTGTTTGCTGATTGTGTTTAATAAGGATCTAAAACATTATTACATCATTTTTGCCTTCGTAGGAAGGAGATTTTGCCATTAATTAGTATTTAAATAGTTTTTTTTAAATATTATGTGATTTACTTTTACCAATAGATGTTTAAATACTACTGGAGTATACGCGCGCTTCTACAACGCATACGCATATGCATACGTTGTAGAATCTCCGTGGAGGGTTCTACTTGAAATAAATTTAAATCTATTTTGGTGCCTTAGCTTTCATTACATATTTAATACATTCAGTTTACTACAGAGTAAATTTTCATTATAATTTGAACTGAATTTTAAGCACTATTTCAATGTAAAATTTGTATTTATGTGTAAACATTTACAATTTTGACATGGAAAAGAAATAAAAAACAACATAAAGTGCAATTTCTATTTGCTATGTTCTTATCACAATTAACGAAAACAATTTTAATTTACAAAAATTAAGGAATTTGTGCACGTTAATTCAAATTTCGATCATGGAATTTCACTTTGACCTCCAATGTATAGAATTAATCTATGTTTATTTTTAACATATTTTGGTAAAAATGTGTAGCAATATAGCCGTTGGAGTTTTACTTTTGGAAAGACCTTTTTCTTGATTTTCCTGATCTTTGAACTCCTCTGGATGGAAAATATTTCTCCATCTCCTGCGGGACATAGGATTGAGAACCTAAACACTGGTGCTTGTCATCAGTTCAATGGTTTGCCCTTTTCTTGGTTACCTCTGTCGGCTGGCAAGAGCGCGGGGGACTGCAATCTTGCCCCCACCTAGGTTAAGGCCATGACAAACGAGCCTGGAATAGCAATTGGAACAATTAGTGACAAAATTATACTCACGACTGAGTACATTGAAAAAATTAGTAGCGTTGAAATGACCGAAAAAGATGTTGATCTGTTAAAGTTCCATAGCCTTGAACTTACAAAGTTAAATGATTTGCTCGCAAATTATTCAATTTGTAAATATTTCGAAACGTTTTCTCAGAAATTAATTTCCAAAAATCAGTATCGCTAAATATGCTCTGGGTTTAAGAAATATATCGCATCTTAATTTAATAATTTCTTCCTCGACCGTGACTAATGTGATATCTATTAAATGTCCTATTTTTTCAGATTCAGTGTTGACATTTTTATTAAATGGAAATATCATAAAATTGAGTATTTCTTTCAACGTAATTAACTCAGCGAATCTTCTTTCAAATTCTTCAAACAAAACAAGTAAGTATTAAGGGATAACTTCGAAGTCTCGGTTTGGATTATGGATGCACTTTTTCTCCATGTTTTTGAAGTTTCTCAATTCATGTTTTCTTAATTGAGATGCATACCTTTCTATAGTTTTTTTGACTGTTTTAATCGTGCTCATCATGCCCGTTTTAGGTTTTAAATCGTAAACCTTTAATTATAAATCTTTAAATCGTAAATCTTTGCGCAGTTTGTTTTGGGTTTCAAAGCGTAGACTCTGTAGTAAACTTTTATTTTATATAATTTATTGGTTCTGTGTCATAAGTCATAAATTAATTTGTTAATATACGAGGTCATTATAAGGATGGTCGCGCGGACTACCTAAAATGTCTTCGCGGTCGACGTCTTGGCCATTCCTGATATATATATATATATATATATATATATATATATATATATATATATA
>JAPDSC010004801.1:17025-33195 GCA_026290005.1 Latrodectus geometricus | reverse complement strand
ATATATATATATATATATATATATATATATATATATATATATATATATATATATATATATATATATATAAAGGATTTAATAATAATAAATATATATATATTTTTTTTTATTAAACCCTTTTAACATATGTTAGAAACAGACAGGTTGCAATAACAAAAACTTGAAAGATGCTGTTAATATTTAGTTATGTGACCAATGTGACCACCTGTCAAAATCGAGAATATCTATCTTTCACAGAGTGGACTGCTGGGAAACCTAAAGGAAGTGATTAGTTAGGTTTCAGAAGGTATTTATTAGGATGTTGTGTCACTTTAGGTTTTAAGCTTTCAACACAGGTGTATCTATGTAATTTAGTTTCCTAATACAAATCATTTGTTAATGAAATGATAATTTAAAACTATATTACTAAATGAAAACATTTCAAACTCCATAAAATTAACTACAAACCGCTTAGAACAAACTGTAACACACTTTAAGACGAAATATGTTTTTACAAGATTTCCTAAACACTTTTTAGAATAAAAAAAATCAATTAGTACGCTCAACTTCTTAGCATTTTCTACAATTCCGAAAAAATTAGCGGAAAACCGCATAGAAAGCGATTAAGCCGCGAATACACTTAGATTACCTAGATTTTGCAGTGTACCATCCTATAGATATGCAATTTAAAACCAAATATAAATAAAAGAAAGTGGTACTATTTAAAAAGAAATTAAATGAATTTCAATCATTTTTAGCTTAATTCCCGATTCACATTTTTGAGCGCGCGCACCTAGTCATTAATATAATTCTTCCTTTTGCGAGAGCTTCAACTTCTTACTTACTTTGCTAACTCTCTAAAACATGAAGGCACTTTTACACTTAAATTACTAAGGCAAACACACGATAACAAATATTTCTAGAAATCATATATTTGCTTTCGGTGAGGTATATATATACACATATAAATGCATGTTACAACATGTTATTGACAATATATATAAATATATATATATATATAGAAACTGACAATACCAAACAAATAAATAATTTTATATTTTTAATATGGCAATCAAATTTAACAACATGTCATCAATTATTAAAAAGAGCTTCTAAACAGTTCATCTTTATTAATTTCTAACCGTGTACATTAAAATCTTCTGAAATTTTCAATACAATATTTAAAAAAGTAATAATATAGATGATACTTTTAACAACATTTCCACAATCATTCAAATTATAACTTTAAATATTAAATACAAACCGTATTTTCATTTGCGATTCACGAAATATATTCGTATATAATTGTAAATAATTACTTGGTGTTTTAGGTTGATATTAGATTACTTTATATATAACAATTATTTAAACAGTAAATATTTAAATAAGTACAGATTTTAAGCAATTTATTTATATTTAATTCATTATATTTTATGTATTTATTCATAGAATTTGAAATAACAACCCGTTGGTTAACTAGTTTTGTTTTATAAAACGTAAAATTATATTTGACATAAAAATATATTTGGTCATGTCTGTAAATTAAATATGATTTTTTCTACTAGAAGCATAAACTCCGTTCACGTGTTTTGAATTTACAAATCGTTGAATGATATTCAAATCTTTTATCTCAGCTTATACTTTTATAAGAAATAAAATATCTTATCATTAAAGTTTGCTGAAGGTTGCGTGGTATGACGTTACCAGCCATGTAGATTCAAAATTCAAACTAACTCTGGTAGCACGTACTCGTGAGCCTTGTAAGAACCAACGAGTAGCTATGCCCTTCTCTGCTTTAACAAAAGTTCTTGTAAATTGGAGTTGAACACTGCACTCGATGATAAGTTAGAGACTAGTTTAATGAGTTAGCCGTCTGAGAAACCACGCTTGTGGCCGGCTAACTCTTTGTGAGTGCAAGCTTCCAGAAGAAGTTAGCTTCTTAGAGTGTCTCAGGAGAATATTTCCTGAACATATTGTTCTAAAGTTCATGAGATGCCGGTCCGCATCTCTCATGAATATCCCTGTATTCTTTTATATAAGGATAGATCTTTATAAATTAATATTAACTTACCTTTGTTAGAATTTAAATTTTAATAAAGCTTATGGCAACAGATTTTTTATATATTTAATTTTGGCACTTATTAAAAATGCTGAAACGTATGTCAATTTTTAATAACTGTTGGAGTAAATTTTGTTTTTTTTATTTGATTAATTTCCTTCCTCAGAGAGAAAGGCAATAATATTTTCTTTTAAACTCTTTGCATTTATATCATAAGGTGTACTTATTATTTGTAGATTTTGTTTTTGGCTTGTCGAATGATTTCATTCTTAAATGAACTCTTTTGTTCTAAGTGTTTGGAAGTAGTTTCTGGTGATAAACTATCACTTTTTGAAAGCATTGCTGGCTTGCCTTTAAAAAAAAAACTCCTCTAGTATATTGGCCTGTTTTTGGTAGTATTATTTCTAGAAAAATTTTTATAATAAGGGTGTATCTTGGTTTCACAAAATAACATGATGCAAATGAATATTTAAACGATTACTTGGATTAAATTAAACATTTTTCCCAAAATAGGATTGATATAATTAACGTTATTTTAGATTTTTCTGTTAAACATTGTTTTTTAATTCAGTAGCAAAAGCCTTTATATTGCATATGAAAATCCATGGAAGGTTATCACAGCCATGTAAAATGTAAAACAAAAGGAATTTACCCAAAATAAAAAGTTCGCTTTACTGGAAAATATGCATGTAAGAGAACTGATAAAAACTTAATTGGATTTGGCGAGGATTATCACTTGCATTGTTATTTTTTTAAAGTAACTCCAATTTAAGGACTTATATTCTTCTCTACAATAAGCACCTTTTTTGTCTTGAAGCAATGCACACACTAATGAATATTTGGGTGAAAAAGGATTTACCAAATTCTTTACCTTTTAAAGTTGTTGATACTATATGGAAACAATTTTTGCCTTTAGTAAGATGTTCCAGTTGAATTTGCCAAACATCCGAAATAATTTAGTTTGTACTTTAGAAAACAACAGAATTAAGATAAATTTATTTCTGTACTGGGTTCGTCATATTCTCAAATTTACGGCATCATAGTTGGTATTTAATTTTCGTTTCATGCATATCTCTTAGAATTTTGTGTTCTGAACATTTTGATTGGGGAACACTTGTATGTTTCACTTACATTTAGGACATTTGTAAAAGAAAATTTGCTTTATTATATGTATTGAATATATGTTCATCGGATATTTTATTTATGTGATGGTGTTGTGTATTTTAGATGCCTAATACTATTCAAATATTAAAATTATATGATAAAGTTAAACTGTTTCATTCGGAAGACAAACTATTGCAACAACTTACGAATATAAACTCAGAACTGAATACATATTATAGTTTTGTAGTCGAGCACTAAGGAGGTTGCCAGTAGACCAGTAGACCGCCATGGCATTTTAGGATGACCAGAATGTGACCGACTTCTTAAAGCTGTCTCATACTAATTTGCATATTTATTCTCTCTTCTTTCAAGTAAAACGCAGAAAAAGGCATGAAATTTCTTGTTTACCTTATAAATGGGTAATTAAACAATGAACAGAATTGAATAGATTTCACGTGTTACGAGAGATGAGCCCTAAGCATTTTTCTCTGTAATGATTTAACCCTTCTTTGCATAGTGGTGGAAATTTCCATCCTAACCTATAATGCCCAAAAATTATATAAAAGAACAAGTTCACTTTAAGTTGATCGTGTTTGGATACCTTTTTAATGTCCATTGCATAAAAAGATACATAGCTGTCAAAAATAAACAAGTGTCATTATCAGTGCTTAAAGTTGTCTCATTCCGCTGTTTGTTGTAGTTGCAATAAACGTATGATTTCGTTTATAATTTTGTTTTATTATATTTCTATTGCTAAAAAATTGAAAATGAGTGGAAGAAAGGTTTGTAACACGTGTTTCTGTTATTTTCCTCTTTTATTTCTATTTAGTACTAAGCTAATGATCTAACTTTGGATGATGATGGAAATTTTTAGCATATTGTTTTTTGCTAAATTTATACTATAAATATATACTAAGATTTTTTTAACCATTTTTCCTTTAATTTTGAACATGAATTATATCAACTTGATTTATTTCACCAATAAAGAAAAAATCATGCAAAGAAGGGTTAAGCCGTCTATCATTACAATTCATAACTCAATCGCATCATTAAAAAAAAAGATGTGGTTTCTTTCTCATTTTGAAATTGTTATCTAAGCATAATCACTTGATGTAAGCAAAAGAATTACGACATTTCATAATCCATTCTTTCAACTCTCCCATAATACAATATCTCCTTTAAAAAATTGTGCTACTAATTATTTTCTTTTTAAAAAAAACAGAAATATGTGTAGCAACTGCCCAATACAACGTCTATAAGAACGTGGATCAAAAGATCCTCTGTTGACTACAACTTATTTAAATACAAAACTAACATTATTTATTCAAATAGATTGTTCCAGTAATCAAAAGTACGCTCGATATTTTTTTAGCTGATTTATATTTGAAATTTCATTTTTGTGGTGGAAAACATCTTTTTGAACAGAACTTTTGAAGTTAATTGCATTTTTTCTTCTAAATCACACAATTTTCCCAAATGTTCTGTAAATAAGAAAAACAATTTCCACTGGGAACAGAAGTGCACACGTTCTGGCGGGCTTGGTCTGCTAGAAAACATAAAAATGAAAACAGTTTTATGCCTCAAACTTTTTTATTGCATAACTTGTTTCAATTCCAACATTTGAAATCAGATAATATTTTTTAATACATTTTTAAAATTATAAAGCTAAGTATTAGGTTAGTATTTAAAGGTAATAAAATAGGGTTTGTTGATGGTTAGTAATCAAATTTTTACAATACATTTATACTTTAAGCATGAAATATACTTTCATGCGTAAGCATAGAATGTTATATATAAATTACACATTTATACCTAAGCACGGAATATACAGAAACATAGAATATACATTTACACCTAAACATGGAATATATACATTTATATCTAAGCATGGAACATATTTTTATATATGAGCACGGAATACAAAACCCTTAACTTATATCCATACCTAATCATGGAATATGCATTTATATTAAAGTGTGAAATAGTCATTTTTATCTATGCATGGAATATTCACTTTATTTACATTTTACTATATATCACCTAAACTAAATTTATACTTAGCTATATTTATAATTAAGTATGGAGTATTTTGATGTAAAAATTAAAATTCGAGATGAATGCTTTGTATGATAGTCATAAATAGTACAATTTTCAAAGCCAATTATCTATTATATAGAAAATGCATCGTTTTTCAACAATTTTTTAATATAAGGGTTTAATATAAAATAAATTAAATTTTCAATGAATATAATTTGATAATACTTAGAACTAAAAAAAAATTCGTAATATACATTTGATATGATATTTCACTTTATAATAAAATATTTCAAGAAAATATCATTATTTAATGTAGAACGAATAGCCAGTATTTTTAGTCAGTCTGATGAATAATTAAATAAATATTTTTCAACATAATATTTTTATTAACAAAAATTTGTGAAAATCCTAAAAATTTAAATAATTTAATACATAATTATCAATAAATAGTAATAATTTGCACCTCCACATAACTATGAATTACATAACTCTATCTTTCATACTCTTTCTATTATTGAAAATTTATTACATATTGAGACATGTCTTAACCCTTTAATGATTAAAACCTCAAAATATTATTGAAACTGACTATGCCTTTGTATAAGACACAGTTTCACTAATATTTTGAGGAAATCATATAAGGAAAAAATTTATAAATATGATTATTTCTGTGTTACAATATTTAGCAAAAATTCAAAAATAATGAAAAATTGTGGGAAGCAATCAAACCCTTTTATATATTAAACTTTATTATTATTATTATATTAAAAATTCATATTTAATCTGTAGCTATGAAAATACTTTAATCAAACTATAGTTTTCAAAATGGTATGCCTTTTAGCTTTCTTTTTTGTTGACTTTTGAGAATAAGAATAGTACCAAATAATTTTATACGGTTAAATTGCACTTTAGGTTCCCTTCTTGGCCAACTCGCAAATTTGAAGCGCTTCTTCGCACCTGCTCATTAATTACTCTTTTGTTTTAGCCTTCTCATTGGTCTCTAGTTAAGTTTCACTTAAATGGCAGTGGAAGTTTCGCCATGGCATCGGCGAATTTGAAAACGCGCCAAGCAGGGGACCTAAATCACATTTTCCCCTTTTATACATAAATTTCAATACAATACAACATTTCTATTGTAATGTGAAGCAGGAAAAGAAAAAAAAATTATGATGTCAGAATAATAAATATAAAAGTTAAGATATCTTTCATATAAATTGCAATATTGTTTTGCTATATATTCTGATTCGTTTGATTTTTCCTGTAGGGACACCTAAAATATCAGTATTATCCGACCCTGAACAAACACAAAATAATCAAATACCGACAGTTGCAAAACAAAGTTCAGTACACTAGGCTCCAACATATGCAACCTACCATTCTGTATTTTAAACATGCAGTGCAGTTAACAATGAGAAGTTGGAACACCTGAAATAAAACTATATTTTTATAACTAGTTTTCTTTCTTCAAATTGTTATTTTTTTATGTTACAATGCACAAAATCATGATAAAATAAAGAGGGGTTTCAATTATTCTATTCCTTTCTAAACCGCTTCCCTTACAAATTTCTTTGAGAAAAATTGCAAAAAATCACATTTTTTTATTTTATCAAATACAAGAAAACAAAAAAGAAGAAACAAAATATGTTTTAAGTTGAATTTTTAATTTTTTACAGGTGTAAAAGCATGTAGTTTTAATATAAATTTACTATCCCGAGTTATCTCGGGCAAATGGGAAAAAATTTAAATATTCGTCTTTGCATGATAGGTTTTTAAACAAGGGACAACACAAAGTGTTACCTGACATCCCATACGCTGGTATCTGGTCTCTTTTCTTACGGCATCATCGCCATTATTTTACTTTTTTTCAACGCAACTATCTTCCTTTATACACTACTGATCCACAAGCCGTCGTATACAATACCAAAGAGAAACACGTGAACAATCCCACCAAAAGAACCGCGAAATCAATGAAACGGCTAACTGCCAGTTAAAGCTGAATATTTCCTTTCATTTTCTCTAGGCCGAGTAAAAACGTGATAAAACAAATCGTACAGACAAATTCTGCTTCACCCGAGTTTTCTCGGGATAATAATTAACTGTAATGTATACAGTTAATTATTATCCTATATATAATTAAATTTATGAGATAAGTACAACTTTAAACGGTCATTAAAATACTGAATCCATCAAAGTGTTAGCCAGAACTTACTTATAGTAGTTATATTACTGGACAATTTAACACTTTAATGCGTAATAAAGAATTGAGGCTTTAAATGGAAATATTAAAATATGCAATATCTCCTTTATTGCAGCTGAAATGAAAACTATTTTTTACTAACTAAATGTGGCTATAACGAATTTTTCTGCAGTATCACAATCAATTTACATATTAAGTTATTCGTTATAATTATCGGGAATTCCTTTATTCATTTTGAGTAGCTGACAACAAATGTTCACGCCTTTTCAGATTTACGAGGAAATTGAAATATAACATATGACACTCATTTTTAAATAATTTAAACATAATTATATTTTATTTTATCATAAAAATATCATAATATACAGAAAATCTTACTTATGCAGAAAAATCACAGTTCAATGGTTTGCTCTCTTTCTTTCGGTTCAACAACACATTTTAAATCACGTTACTCATTCATGTTGGTTGCACAAGGCAAATAATAACTGTTAAGCAACAAAAACCACGGAAATCGTAGCTTAAAATATAAACAAAAACGTTTTACAAACATAAAGAACATAGACCATGAAAGGCCTTCAAACCACCAAATCATAAACATGTGGTTACAGTTAGCAATCTCTTGTCGTTAAGCGCAATTGGCTGAAAAAATCTTTCCAGCCTTACTTAAATTTTCTTCGGGATGACAGACATTTGCATGAGAGTGCAAAATTTAACAACTAATTAAGATAAAAGAAAGTGGTATTATTTTATACTTTCTAAGAATTTATTTTTCGTGTTAAGTATATTTGTTAACTGAACTACTAAAAAGTTGAGCTTTTTTTTTTTTTTTTTTTTTTAATAAATCTTCGAAATTTTAGCCTATAAATGTATGGAAAATTGTTACAAGTGAAGACTTCAAAAGAAATAAAAAGTTTATGACCTGTTAAGGGTTTAGAATAACACAACACGCAAATAAGTTTCTCTTGAGAAATCATGATTCTCAATTAATTATTTCCAGGCCACGTGGTCTTGTTGGTTAATGTAATTAGTCTCGTTATCGAGAGGTCGTCAGCTCGTATACCGACACGACGATAGATTCGTTAATAGTGGCTATGGCATTTTATATAAAATGTGTTACAGTTTGTTCTAAACGTTTTGCAATTAATTTTATGGAAGGTGGTGATATGTTATCATTTCGTAATATAGCTTTAAATTATTAATTTATTAACAAATATATTGTATAAGGAAACTATATTATATAGATACAACTGGGTTGAAAGTTTAAAAATGTCATTTTTTTTGGAAATCAGAAAATGAAATAGCATTTTAAAATTCTTCGTAATTACATGCATATATAGCACTCTCTACTGAAATAAAGAAATTCTTTTATAAATTTAGATTCAGAAAATAAGAAATATAGTGTAATAAAATAAAATGAAAATAATCATAAGAAGTAAACAGTATATTTTTTTTAACAAAAACATTTAAATTTTCAGAAATTAAAAATATTATAGCAATATAAAAGAACTATTGATAAAAGGTTTTAAAAAGGTTTTCTACTTACGTTTAATATTCCATAAATGGTAAAATTTTGTAATATAATATTCCCTGTACACATGACTCTTAGTTATTGAATTTTCCCCATGAATTATTTTGTAATGAAAAAAAATTAATATTCCATTTAATTAAATGAATAAGATCTACAATATGTTCTACAATAAACACTGACAGTAACAAAATTAAAAAGAATTAATGGTAACAAATTTTGAAAATATTTTCTTAGACAGTCTTTAATAAACAAAATTTATAAAAATATAGAAATTTAAATATAATTAGGCTTTTTCATAAATAAATGAATATATAACATATGTAGAAAATAGATATAACATATAAATATACATAACATATAAATATACATAACATATATATACATATGAAAGATAAAATATTATCACTTTATTTCATTTTTATTTTATTAATAAATATGAAGTTTTATCTGCAAACGATGATGCTTCATTAGCTTCATGTTTGTCCGCAAGCGTTTTGAAAACTTTTTACTACTCTTTAAACTGTTAATTTGAAAGTAAATTAAGTATTACCAGTTTCTATTTTTACTTTGTCCAATCTTCAAATGTGTTTCAAGGTTTCCACTATTTTCTGTATTGCATTTTAGAGAACAGATATATTTCCTCTCTCTTTACATTTCTAATAATCAAATCTCTTAAGACTATGACTAAGAATTCCCCGTGATTTTTTGATAACTCAAATGCAGCAAAATTTGCTCTCATACTGGGAGTTTAGAAGGCATTTTTCTTTTTTATTAAATAATATTTTTAACAAATATAAAATTTAAGGTTGAGATAAAATAAATTTTCTCATTCTGTATTACTTAGGTGCATGCTTTACTTTATTAACTTAATGATAACTTAATATGTTATCACAAGATTTCCCAAGCACGTGTTTAAAAAAATGGTCATTTGTTAAGCACAACTTCTTAATACGTTCTACACTGTTTAAAAAATGGCCTAAACCCGCCAAGAAAGCGATTAAGCCGTGAATACTGACAGGAATGTCATAATTAAAATAAGTTCCATGCTATAGACATGCTTTTTAAAACCAAACATAAATAAAAGAAAGTGGTATTATTTAAAAAAAAGTTTAATGAATTTCAATCATTTTTAACTTAAATCCCTATTTACATTTTTAAGCGCACGCCTAATCATTAATATAATTCTTTATTTTGCGAGAGCATCAACTTCTCACTTACTTTGCTAACTCTAAAACGTGAAGGCATTTTAAACTTAAATTACAAAGGTAAACACACGATAATAAATATTTCTAGAAACCATATATTTGTTTATGGTGAGGCATATAATATTATATATACATATATATATGCATGTTACAACATGTTATTGACAATATATATATATATATATATATATATATATATATGAACTGAAAATACTAAAAAAATAAATAATTTTACATTATTTTTAACATGGCGAGCAAGTTTAACAACATGTTATTATCAATTGGTAAAAAGAGCTTCTAAACAGTTAATCTTTTTTAATTTCTAACCGTGTACATTAAAATCTTCTGAAATTTTTTATACAATATTTAAAAAAGTAATAATATAGATGATACTTTTAACAACATTTCACAATTATTCAAACTATAATTTTAAAAATTAAATACAAAACGTATTTTCATTAACGATTCATGAAATGTATTCGTATATAATTGTAAATAATTACATAGTGTTTTAGCTTGATATTAGATTACTTTATTTGTAACAATTATTTAAATATTAAATATTTAAATAAATAAAGATTTTAAGCAATTTATTTATATTTGATGCATTATATTTTATGTATTTATTCATAGAATTTGTAATTACAACTTGTCGGTTAACTAGTTTTTTTTTTTTTTTTTTTTTTTTTTTTTTTTTTTTTTTTTTTTTTTTAAACGTAAAATTATATTTGACATTAAAATATATTGGTCATGACTGTAAATTAAATTTGATTTTTTCTACTAAAAGCATCAACTCCCTTCACATGTTTTGAAAGTACAAATCGTTGAATGATATTCAAAACTTCAATCTCAAATCAGACTTTTATAAGAAATAAAATATTTAATCATTAAAGTTTGTTGGTGGTTACGTGGTACGACGTTACATGCCAAGCTATGTACATGCAAAGTTCTAACAGACACGAGCGCCACGTACTCGCGGTCAATGCAGGAACCAACGAGTAGCTATCCCCATCTCTTCTTTTACAAAAGTTCTTGTAAATTGGAGTTGAACACTGCACTCGATGTTAAATTACAGACTAGTATGATGAGTTAGCCGTCTGAAAAACCACCCTTGAGGTCGGTTAACACTCTGTGAGCGAAAGCTTCTTTGAGAGTCTCAGGAAAATTTTTCCTGAACAAATACATTGTTCTAAAGTTCATGAGATGCCGAGCCTCAGCTATCATGAATATCCCTGTGTTATTGGTATTGATCCATCGTATCTCAATCAATTATTAATTAATCCAGAGAATGCTAGAAAAATATACCCCACACCCAGTACATCTGACTTCAGTCTGGATCGTTCCTGCAATGGTTGCAGCGTGTTTAGAGGTTTTACATCCTAAACTCGCCTTAAAACCGTTGTGTTTACTCATGGAGACTGGAGCTAGTAAAATATGTGTAGTCACAATGTCCTCCATGTTCATATTACAAATTAATACCTCTGGGGTTGGTTGGATCCAGGCTATGTGTCTTCACTGGTTTCAATCTCTAAATTGAATTATTCAGATGGTGTTGCCCCATCTGTGAGCCAAAAGGCGCACTTCCACCTTCGTATGAGGGTGCTCTATTCAAAAATAGAAGATGCTCTCACTCTGACTTCATTCGCCTGGTCTCTTGACGGGTTGGTTTGGCATTGCCAATTGTCATCAGTAACAACAACAACGTCCTAAGCGCTAACGTTCATCAGTCCATTGGTGCTTAAAATCCGATTCATTTGAAAATGCTACTTATCGCAATTTACCGGATCTCCAGTTCTCTCATCTTTAAACTTTCAAATGATGCAAGAAGGAAAATAAGTCAGCCATTTTTAAATTCACAGACAAAGAAAACAGAATAATATGAATGAAATTCTATCAACCACAAAGAATCACGAAAGTGTTGCAAGTGCATAACTGAAATGTTAGTAAGTTAAGTCCCTCTTTTAATGTTTGGAAGCAGCTTTTCTTGCTCTTCAGAAGAGTATTCGAATTTTTATAAATTTTATTTTGCAATCATCCATCCATAGATTTTCTCATTATTTTCAAGTATAAAAGACTTTCTCTAGTAAATTTTCCTTCACGGATTCGCTTATTGACGATCTCTATTTCGATATTTTGTTTCTGATCTGCAAATCAACTCATTCAACAGCGTAATCTTTTTAAACCCTTCTTTACATGATTTCTTTCTTTATTATTGAAATAAATCAAGATAATATAATTCATGTTCATGATTCAAGGAAAAATGGTTAAACAATCTTAGTATGTATTTTTAGTAAAAATTTAGCGAAAATCAATATGATGAAATTTCCATCATCATGTAAACTTATTATTTAAAATAAAAAATTAAACGCAAACTTTTTCAGACATTGCTCTAAAAATAACAGAAACACATGTTAAAAACCTTTATTTCACTCATTTTCACTTTTTTAGCAATAGAAACTCTAATATAAGAAAACAAAATTATAAACGAAATCATACGTTTATTGCAACTACGACAAACAGCGGAATGAGACAATTTTAAACTCGTTTCACTGATAATGACACTTGTTTATTTTTGACAGCTATGTTTCTTTTTATGCAATGGACATTAAAAAGGTATCCAAACACGATCAACTTAAAGTGAACTTGTTCTTTTCTATAATTTTTGGGCATTCAATGTAATAATGGAAATTTCAACCATTATGCAAAGAAGGGTTAAGTCTTTAATCAAAATTGACGATCTATTTCTTAGGATTCATCGGGAAAATGTACGCTTGAAGTTTAAATATAATGTTATAGATTTGCTGGTTCAATATCTTTATTTAAAAGTGTGTTTTAATATAATTTGAAAAAATATTTTTAAAAGAAGTTGTTTCGTGTGCTTCAAACAGAATATGAAATTTAAGAAATTGGTATATAATCGAAAACATTTGAAAAAGCATTTTATATATTATGAAATAAAAGCGAATGTTTTTAAATTTATATTGCAAAATCGTTTATAATAAAACTTGAGGTATCATTATTTCTTTCTTTCGACTTAATATCATTTTAAAATATCCACTCTCGCTTCAGCTTTCTATAATATTGATACTGTGGATTTTCTTAAGGAGGTCAATAGTGATTGTTGCTAACATTCATTTAACGTTGGAGTGTTTTTGACCTTCATGTTAATATATTGATGAAATAGATCCTGTTTTAAATCATTCTGTATATTTGAAAAGATTTTTTTTTTACTTGAAAGCAATTTAAAAATGTTTTAACTTCATTTATTTAAAATTTAATTTTTTTGTGTGCCGTAGTATTTTAAGCACATTATTTAATCATATTCTCTATTTTAAGTTATTCCTTCTATTACCAACTTGTATGCTTTGCTGAAACTGGAATAATTCTTAAGATAAAATTCTATAAATTTGTTTAATAAAAAAGAAACTAGGATTGATAATCAATAGATCAAATAACGAAAATTAATTTCAGATTTAAAATGAAAGTCAATTCAATTAATTAATAACTACAATGCCAAAATACCAATAGCATTTACAAAAATGAACGCACTCTATCGAATAGACATACTTTTTTAAACCAAACATAAATAAAAGAAGGTGGTATAAATTAAAAATAAATTAAATGAATTCAAATCACTTTTAACATAAATTCACATATCCATTTTTGAGAAACCTAATCATTTTTTACAAACCTTCCCTTTGAGAGAGTTTAACTTCTCGCTTAAGATCACTGCTAACTCACTAAAACGTGAATGCACTTTAATTTCTTTTAAATTACAACGGCTAGTATATGATATTAAATATTTCTAGAAACCATGTACTTGTTTTCAATGTATTGAATAACTAGTTCACAGTGATTTCAAAAAATTTATGGGAAGTAACCAGTTAGTTTAAAATTAATTCGACATAAATTGCTACATATTTTAGAACCAATGGTTCAAGTTTTAATCTTAACACATTTCAATGGCATTTAATTGGTACTGGATTTTCAATGTCTGTATAATCATCCAAGTCAAATGTTTCCAAGTGACTTCTTACGCTACATGAAAGTCCCTACATATTGTTTAAATCTCCTGCCAGAGAAAAAAATAGGTGATGATATCTTAATATTCTACAAAATTCGGGGAAAGATGTCAATATGATTATATATTGCATTGAAAATCCAAGGTCATTTTTTTATCAAATTCCAAGAAAAAATGCATTGAATTGCCGAAATTATAAACCGACCTTCGAAAGTTTTACAGCATTTAATAAGCTTAATATAAACCAACAGTAGGAACATTGAACTTCATAAAATATTACATATAATATTTTAATACAAAATCTATTTCTCAAATATTGTCTAAAAATGTACTTTCCTCTTAATATTTCCATCCGTTTTCAGTTGGAATACGTTCTTAATAAATAACTACTTTAAAACTCCTTTTTCATAATGAGTGGAATCAAAATAATTTTCTGTTGATAATTAAGTCCAATTAAAAAATTCTAACACTAAACATTTTAGTACACATAAGCATATTAACCCTTCTTTGCATAATGGTGGAAATTTCCATCATAACCTATAATGCCCAAAAATTATAGAAAAGAACAAGTTCACTCTAAGTTGATCGTGTTTGGATACCTTTTTAATGTCCATTGCATAAAAAGAAACATAGCTGTCAAAAATAAACAAGTGTCATTATCAGTGCTTAAAGTTGTCTCATTCCGCTGTTTGTTGTAGTTGCAATAAACGTATGATTTCGTTTATAATTTTGTTTTATTATATTAGAGTTTCTATTGCTAAAAAATTGAAAATGAGTGGAAGAAAGGTTATTAACACGTGTTTCTGTTATTTTCCTCTTTTATTTCTATTTAGTACTAAGCTAATGATCTAACTTTCTATGATGATGGAAATTTTTAGCATATTGTTTTTTGCTAAATTTATACTATAAATATATACTAAGATTTTTTTAACCATTTTTCCCTTAATTTTGAACATGAATTATATCAACTTGATTTATTTCACCAAAAAAGAAAAAAATCATGCAAAGAAGGGTTAAAACTCCTTTTTCATAATGAGTCGAATCAAAATAATTTTCTGTTGGTAATTAAGTCCAATTAAAAAATCCTTACACTAAAAATTTTAGTACACATAAGCATATTAAGATATCTATAATTTTACTGAAAGTGTTACACATTTTTTTAAATAGTATGTCGGTGCAATCCTCTAATGTTTAGCACGTCTAGTAATATAGAGATTTAATTTTATATAATTATTCGTTATGCAATGACATAAGCTTCTTACTTTGTCCTATGTAACTCTTGAGTTTAGTACTGAAGTAATGAATCACATTCATTTAGAGAAAGAAGCATATCTAAGCATATTATACGAACTTCCGTAGTTTTGCCACTTATCACCCAGCTGTCTGATGAAATCAGAGAAGATCCATTCGACCACTGACCCTAAGGAAATCATGGACAAGAAAGGGAGATGAATATCTATCTTCTCTGGATAGTCACAAACCATCCAGGATGTGCTCAGTAGAAGTTTGGTGAGATTGACATTTTGAGCAGACTGCAAAGATCTTTCTGAACACAATAAATAAGAGACTTTTAGTATCACCGCTAGTTGAAAATTGTTGTTCGAGAACCATAAATAAATTCAATTAAAGATCCAGGTACTTTGCTTATATATCAGAAAAGGCTATTACGAATCCATCAATCGTTGCTCTTGTTTCTAATCCTCCAGCTGTCAGACGATGTCAGACAATATCCAAAAGACCGCTGACCAAAAGGTAGTCAAGGACAAGAAGGGAGGAAGAGTAACTTCTCTCATCTCTTGAGATCTTCAGGCAGTCAAGTATGTGCTCGGCAGAAGCCTGCTGAGCATGACATCTGGAGCAAATGGCATGAATCTTACATTCTAAACAAAAGCAAAGTTTTAATGTGGCCACTTGCTGACCTTGAAGTAGCAATCGTTCGAAAATTTAGCGTTCAAAAAGGATCCATGTTCTAAAAAAGTAAGGGTTAAAGAGGAAAGATGTAAGGGGCTCCAAACCTCTTTGGCCAAGCTATCCACTCAC
>JAPDSC010004801.1:0-17015 GCA_026290005.1 Latrodectus geometricus | reverse complement strand
TAAGGGGCTCCAAACCTCTTTGGCCAAGCTATCCGCTCACTCGTTCCCATGTATGTCAACGTGTGATGGAATCCACTGAAAATGAACATGCCGAGAAAATTGAATAAGTCTGATTTTGAAAAGGTTCTTTTGTCAGGCAATGAGAGACTCTGGTTTTAACCATTTTGATTACTCAAGATTTCAGAGGAAATGTAAGGGTTACTTCAAATAATTTATATGTATTATACATAAAATGACTTTTATTAAAATTATTCAATGCCTCCGTTAATAATTATTTACAATATTAAACCAAATACAAAACAGGAAATTGTGCATTACAAATACCAGATTTGTAATACAAAGTTAAATATTAAAAATGTTAAAATTGTTCTAATATATTTCCAATGAACCAAAATTAATCAACTCATTTTTAATATTTAAATGATAACATAATACCATTTATATTTCATTCTTCTTAATAGTAGAATATTAAGGAATTATTTTAAAGGTAAAAGATAGTATTTTTTCCGCATCCTGCTTACAAAATCACAAGCATTTGAGCGCTTTTTTCTCTTTAAATTTTCGATCATATTAGAAACATTTGTGCTAACATATTTCTAATCTCCTGCATTCCGTAAATGAATTTTGTATTTCAATCTGAAATACTTCATAACAAGTAAGCATTTAATTGAGCGTCGACAAGTGATTAACTAATGTATCTTAGAACAGATTATCTACTTCTTAATCTTTCACGCATTCGAATAATTAACGAATATCCTATTTTGATTTTTCATGACCATGTTTTGATGTGGGAATCCAAAATGATTTCCATACTCTTTCCTGGATTGGATGAAAATCGCCAATTGCCCGTGAAAATTTCAGTCAGGAAAAATAGGCAGACTTTTCAAATGAGTTTTGTGGATATTTACTAAAGGGAATATATGGAAAAACCAATATGCTTTCATATTACATTAAAATTAAAATATCATTCAATCGAACTCAACTTATTTAAAAAGAAAATGTTGCATTAATTTGCAATGAGAATGAAAAATAATTTGAATTTTAAATCATTCATTTAATAAAAGTATACAAAGATAAATAAATCTTATAAAATGTAGAATTTTCTGTTTTATAAATAGTTATAAAAGTTTCTTGTTGGGTAAAATGAATTCCGTACAAATTTATCAAAAAATACCTATAAATGTTTTTTTTTTTCAAGTATTTCAATGTATTTTTAATTCATAATTTCTCGATACGAGTACAATGTTTGTAATATTTTTGCATCCGACGGATTTTGGTTTGTACGCAGAAAATATGCAAATATTAAAGAAAGTAACTACATTTTACTCTTTTAAAATGCTTATATTTTACTGAAAATATTGATTTATTATGAAAACATTTTACAGGAATGATGAGGAAAATTTTACACATTCTGATTAAGGCTGCTTCTTCCCTTTGTAAATATTTAGCACCTGAATAAATAATTCGGTAAATTGTTTATATATAATATTCTGAAATTATCATTAATGCGAAATTTATAACTCAAGCTCATGTATTATTCTGAATAATAAAAATTTTAAGTAAGCACAATTTGAAATTACCATAACTTGGCGTGAATTTTGGCATTCTTATAAGCATAAAAGCCAAGCATACAAAAAAGGGTCATTCTCGTTAACGTAGTTTCCTTCTAAACTCTATCCACCAGAGAACTAATGTGATGGGGGCGGTATATAAATTAAGTAACAATCACAATTCCTTCCGAGGGAAATATCTTTATTGTTTGAAGACCAAAGATGGGGATATTTTATTAGATGCTGCTTCTAAATTTGAAAAACCCTTTTTCCGGATATAAGTCAGTCTTCACCCTTTTATTACTACCTGCCTTGCCGAAAGATTTGAAGCTCGGTAT
Source organism: Latrodectus geometricus (assembly GCA_026290005.1). Lineage (NCBI taxonomy): Eukaryota > Metazoa > Arthropoda > Arachnida > Araneae > Theridiidae > Latrodectus > Latrodectus geometricus. The sequence goes on along the minus strand of JAPDSC010004801.1, from coordinate 15,127 downwards.
TCTCTCTTTTTTTTATTAAATTTATAATTATGATACATTAACCACTTTGAAGTAACTCTGAAAAAACAGCTCATCTGTTATTAAAACCAACAACACACTAGAATTTGAAAACCAGCTGACGTTTGCGCAAAAAAGCAAGTACAGCCGTAAAAATCCAAAAATATTCGTACAGTATAACAGCTTAAACTAACAAAAAATCTTATTTTAAAACAAAAAATATGAAAATAAACTGGTAATTATGTTTTAATGATGAAATTCGTAATAAAATTTGTATGCAATTACACTGACTATTATGAATTAACCCTTCTTTATATGATTTTTTCTTTATTGGTGAAATAAATCAAGTTGATTTAATTGATGTTCAAAATTAAAAGAAAAATGGTTAAAAAAATTTTAGTATATATTTATAGTATAAATTTAGCAAAAAACAATATGCTAAAAATTTCCATCATCATCCAAAGTTAGATCATTTGCTTAGTACTAAATAGAAATAAAAGAGGAAAATAACAGAAACACGTGTTACAACCCTTTCTTCCACTCATTTTCAATTTTTTAGCAATAGAAACTCTAATATAATAAAACAAAATTATAAACGAAATCATATGTTTATTGCAACTACAACAAACAGCGAAATGAGACAACTTTAAGCTCGTTTCACTGATAATGACACTTGTTTATTTTTGACAGCTATGTTTCTTTTTATGCAATGGACATTAAAAAGGTATCCAAACACGATCAACTTAAAGTGAACTTGTTCTTTTATATAATTTTTGGGCATTATAGGTTATGATGGAAATTTCCACCATTAAGCAAAGAAGGGTTAAACATCGTTAAAACCAATAAGGCACTAGAATTTGAAAACCAGCTGACGTTTGCGCAAAAAAGAAAGTACAGCCATAAAAAAACCAAAAATATTCCAACAAAAGCATTGGTCCATATGTTGAGGAGGCGAGGTATCCAGCTTTTCACCGTTGACATCTATCATAATATCTTGTGGAGCATATAAAGTTGAATTTGAGTCTACCTAGGTTGAATTGATAAATAGCACAGTAAAGACTACCAGATGGGAAGTACTCCCGGGATACAATTGCATGGTGATGGAATGAATGGAAACAAATTATAAGAGATAGAAGCATTTAAAAGTTTACAATGCATTTTAGAAAAATAACAAAAAAAAATTTTTTTTACAATTGGAATATATAAAATAATACAATGATACAAACAAGTATTTACAATGGAACCGCGCAGAAGGTTCCTGCATTTTAGCAAAAAACAGAGATCATTTAATTTTTTGTTTATTTTTTTATTTTATTAATTGTGGCTATGTTCACGAGGTGGTTACTCTTCTACCTGAGAAAATAATTACAAATAGAGGAACTTGTTTCACTTCGCATCGGTTTCAACAATATTGTACTGAAAATGGAATTCATCACACACTCAATTGTACGAAGCGACCATGTGCAAATGGTATGCTTGAAAGAGTTAATAGAACAATATTGTCTATCATAACAGTGGGTATGGAAAATCAAAATCATAAAGATTGGGATGCTAAAATACAAGAAGTTGAGAGAAACTTGAACAATTTTGTAAAGAAATCAACGAACAAGACACCATTTGAAATGCTCTATGGTTATTCTCCACGATTCAATGACGGAATTTTAAGAAAGTTAACTGATGAAGCTCAGATTTGGAAAGATCCATCTATACTGCAGGAAAAATCTTGAACACAAATATAAAAAAGCCAACAAAAAATGAAGCAGTATTACGATAAAAAGAGATGTAGAGCTATGACGTTTGAACGAGGAGAGATTGTCGTGAGGAAAAGATCATCTCAATCTACAGGCCAACTAAAATATCGAGGCCCATTTATTGTTACCGAGGTATTGCCGAACGATACCTACCGTGTAACTCAGCTGGAAGAAAAAAGAAAAAGCAACTTCTATGTAACAACAGCTCATATTAGTCAACTAAAACCATCGATAAATGAACCGGATTCGAATGAAGACAGTGATATCAATAGTGATGATAATTATTCTCTAAACAGACCTAATCGTAATCCAAATAAGTCTTAACGCAAGGACTAAAGGTGAATGAGGAATCCTAAATGGCAAGATCATTTAAATTTTATTTAGAGAAAAAAAACTTAAAAATTATAAGACAATGAACTTTATAATAGACTACTGACGAAAAAATAAATTCCAAAGATGATTTATTGTATACTGAAATATTCATCAAATAGATGTGAAAGTTGGTTAAAAACATTTTTATGAATAGTTTATCATGTTTTAAGTTCATTTACTTTATTGTAAACATCTGTCATAAATAATTGTGCTGTAATTAAGAATTGAATTAATTAAGAATTACAAATGAAAAACAAGATTGTATTGTTATTATTTTGTACATAATCAGAAGGTTTATTGAATAGTAAAAATTAATTTTTTATTATTATATATGTTTAACATATCTTTTTTTAAATTTTGTAAGATAATTTTTCTACTTTTAATGGAAAATTTAATTTATTGTTAATGATAATGCAATATTTGCTTGTGTGAATGAAAAATAGTTATTACTTCTCTAATATAAATATAGTTATTAATTTGAATTGATCTGGTATTTTTTTATTTCTAATGGCGGCCACCCTTCAGAAATTATGTACATTAGCCAATTTGCCGGAACAAGGCCAGAAACTGCTACTCATTTTATCGTTACCCGGTGGGCACCTGTAAACCAGGTCACGGAGGTACGAGTTGCATCACCCACGCCACACCACCACAAACCCGTTTACAGGCCGGGCCACATTCATCCATCATCTGAGGAAAAGACAAAAAACACAAGGAGAAAAGACATCTATTCCCGAGCCGGGATTCGAACCCAGGTCCTCCCCATCCAGTAGTTAGCCACGCTAACGACTAGACAGGTTGGGCGGCATTAATCTGGTATATTAACTGCTTTATATCATTATGTTGTTTAACTACGTTTTAATGCTAATTTTAAAGAAATTTGTATTAATTAGTAAGTATAAATTTTAAATTACCAATTGAGGACAATTGTAAGGTCAGTCTGGCCGTGTGTGAGACATGTGAAATCGCCGCTAGATGGCGAATACAAAAATAACGGGTTGATGTACGTCGACCGAGAGAGTCGGTCATAGAATAGATAAGCGCGATATTCAAAAAATTTGTTATTTGTTACTGAATTGCGGTCATTTTTAAAACGTCCTGACATGGCAAATTAGTTAAGTTAATACATGTAGCTTACATATTACACATGAAGTTTTTAATCATTTATATTTCTTCCATAGCTTTATCAACTCCATTTTTGACAACTTTCCTAACATTTTGTTATTAATGATGAAGATCCTGGTAATTTTATTTTATTGTAACCGATTAAACTTTATCGAATATATTTTCTTCTTTTATTAATATACACTACTGGAAATTAAAATTGCTACAAAAAGAAGGCGACATGCTACAGACGTGAAATTTATACGAAAGGAAGAAGGTACTGTGATATGCAAATGATTAGCTTTTCAGCGCATTCAGACAAAGCAGGTGCTAGTAGCGACAAATACATTGTATTTAAATGAGGAAATTGTTCAGCCGGTTCCTCATACACAAATTGCATTTGAACGTTGTTGCCTGGTGAAAAGTTGTTGTGATGCCTCATGTAAGAAGGAGAAAAGCGTACCAGCACGTTTCTGACTTTGATAAAGGTCGAATTGTAGCGTACCGGGATTGCGGTTTATCTTATCGCAGTATTGCTGCTCGAGTCGGTCGAGATCCAATTACTGTTAGCAGAATATGGAATCGATGGGTTCAGGACAGTAATACGGAACGCCATGCGGGATCTCAACGGCCACCTATCACTAGCAGACAAGAAGACAGGCATATTATCCGTATAGCCGTAATGGATCGTGCAACCACGTCACGAGCCGTGAGTCAAGAAACGGAGTCATTTGGAAGACAACAAGTGTCTGCACGAACAGTTCGACGACGTTTGCAGCAGCATGGAATCTCAGCTCGGAGACCATGGCTGCGGCTTCCCTTGACGCTGCGTCATAGACAAGAGCACCTTCAATGGTGTGATCAACGAAGAACCTGGGCGCATGAATGGCGAGACGTCATCTTTTCAAATGAATCCAGGTTCTGTGTACAGCATCATGATGGTCGCATCCGTGTTTGGCGGCATCGTGGTGAACGCACACTGGCAGCGTGCATTCGTCATCGTCATACTGGCCCATCACCTGGCGTGATGCCATTGGATACACGTCTCGGTAACCTCTTGTTCGCATTGATGGTGCTTTGAACAGTGCATGTTACGTTTCTGGTGTGTTACGACCCGTGGCTCTACCCTTTATTCGAGCCCTGCGAAACCCTACGTTTCAGCAGGATAATGCCCGACCGCATGTTGCCGGTATTGTACGGACCTTCCTTGATACGGAACATGTTCGGCTGTTGCCCTGGCCAGCACGTTCTCCAGATCTTTCACCAATAGAAAACGTCTGGTCAATGGTTGCCGAGCGACTGGTTCGTCACCAAACGCCTATCACTACGGTTGATGAACTGAGGCATCGTATTGAAGCTGCATGGGCATCTGTACCTGTACATGCAATCCAATCTCTGTTTGACTCAATGCCCAGGCGTATAACTGCTGTTATTACTGCCAGAGGTGGTTGTTCTGGGTACTGATTTCTCAGGATCTAACCAGCCAAAATTTTTGAAAATTTAATCACTTGTTATTTTTAGTATAATATATTTGTCCAATAAGTATCATATTGTTATCTGCATTTCTTCCTGGTGTAGCAATTTTAATGGCCAGTAGTGTATTTTAGCTTTCTATATGTGTTAAATATCGGAGGACAACATTTTTCAATTCTAAAAATCCATTTTTGAAAAACTGGTGTTATTGTATGTTAAGGAAAGATTGTCATAGTACGGGGAAATATTAAAGTTTTTTAATAATATATTTTTTGCTCATTAAAGGAAAGGAAAAGATTTATAATAATAACAGAATAATCTCTAAGCTAATACAGTAAAACATATATCAAAATAATTCAGAATAGATGTTTCTTACATTTATAGAAATCTAAAGAAAATCCATCTGTTCTCTAAAAGACATTACATAAAATAACAAAAACCTCGAAACACATTTCAAGATTGGACAAAATAAAAATACAAGAGAAGTAGTAATACTCGATTTACTTACAATTAAACAGTTTAAAGAGCAGTAAAAAGTCTTTAGACTGCATGCGGAATCAAGAAGTTAGTGAAGCATCACGGTCTGAAAATAAAACTGTATATTTATAAACGAGATATAAATAAAAGAAAGTGGTAATATTTTATCTTTCATATATATGTTATAAACTTCTTGACAATTGACAATGTTTACGTAATGTCTCTAGTCTTATCAAATATCCAAGATGATATCTATATATTCATAGAAATCAAAATATAGGATCACTGGTTTTCACACCTTTGCTACAAAATTCTATGAATATGATTAATGTTTTATCACTTTAGTGTATTTTTATTCAAAATACTCATTTGCCAATCACGCCAAATAGGGTGATACTTTATTATGGTTCATTGTTGTTGAATCAGCTTGCTTTCCTGCAGTTAGCTACGTTGGGCTGTACCAGTTAAACATAAACAGCTGGAACGGTGTTATCGTAATTTAAAAGCAAGAATCAAACTAAAGACCCTAGAATACTTGACCTATCACCAACAAAGGTATGTAAACCTTCATTGTAACCATGTTACACTCATAGTGCCGCACGTGAAAGTCATTGTAACCATGACATATTTATAGTACCTCTGCCACATATAGTGAAAAATACGAATCTTCGGTTAAGCCGGGATTCGAACTCACTACCTCCTTATAGCAAGACGGACACCTGAGCAAACCTGATTACCACAGCCTTTTATTATGATTGGTCAAAGACCTGTGAACAAGCAGTGCTTAAATAATTTCTGAAAACTTTTCAGTGTACAAGTTGTAGTTGTTACAGTGTAAAGTTACAGTATACACAAGTAACAGTGCACAACTTTTCACTATACAAGTTAGCAAGGACTGTCACTTGAAGTTTCAGCCTGATAAGTATAACTATCATTGTACTTCTTTATACAACCGTGTACAATACAATAGTCATTTCACGTTATATTTATACAAATGTAAGGGGGTTGGGATACTGTTCAAACAACCACAATTTATTTTTTTAAATATTGCTATATATTTGATTAGATCATAAAAGAATATTTTCGTTTCAATGTTTGTCATTTTTCTGTTTTTATCTTTCAGTTTTAACTCTCTCCTTTCTTTTGTGCTAAGTTAATTTATGGATAAACCGAAGTAAAATAAAATTGTACATATGCAATCATTCATGAATAATTATATGTGAGACGGCAGAATACGTGTAATGTTCTACCTTTATGCTTAAAAAAATATCGTTGATAAACTTTTTCTTTTGGTAAACATACAACGAGAGACACCTGTAACTTAGTCACAATGACAGTGACAGTGGTAACTTAGTCACAATATATTAGGTTGGGCAAAATGTTATCCATTATTTTTTCGGTAGACGTCTGTAGTGATCGCTATCTCGTGAGGTATCTATCAAACAATTTCAGACTTATGCTCGTTGTAAAGGTGACATTTGACACTAAAATATTCTCTTGCGGTTTTTTGATTGATTAATTCAGTTATGAGTACAAGGTTTTAAAAATAGAAGATAACATACAGAAAATTCGATACATTTTAGTTTTTCTTTTATAATGGCGAAAATACCAGGTGGCTAAAATTGTGAAAGGTGTTTACGTCCTATATATGATTGTAACAACCACTTCGTCGATTCCGTTTGGGTATTTGGATGCTAAAGATGCACCTCGCATGGATACAACATCGTCGAGAATGTCTATAAAATATTAAAAATTATCAAACTTGACAGCATGTCAGCAGTCGTAGCTTCGCACAAGACCTAAAAATCTACATGAAAACTGTTTTAAACCTTTTTACAAAGCGAATCTGAAAGAAGTTACAAAAAGTTCACGTAAAAATAATGGATTTCTTTTTCCCCAAACTAATATTATACATAATAAGGGAATAAGAAGAACATATTGCCTATCCGACTGGAAATTAAACACAGTCATCAACTGATTATGATCTCATGAAAATTGTATTGGTACCAGTGAATTATGGTATGAAAAAAAATTTAAATTGGAATTAATTATGAAATCGTAATCTTGTCTTGTGTTCATTAAATTATTAAATTTTTCAAAATAAAATGTTAAAAAAAACAGTAAGATTTATTACTATCTGAATAATATATCGATCACCCAGGATTATGGTGCGACGCTGACAATGGTTTCCTGCTTGTTCTTTATTGCAAAAGGAATTCAGATATTCATGGAATTCTGTAAGCTCTTTTTGAATACCAAATGAACTTTTAATTTCTAAACGCTAGTTGTAATTTTTGAAGTCAGTCTTCTTGACTAAACCCAACTTTGAATACTTAGCACGACAATATGCTTGTATGACGACCAATTTTCTTTTCTATTTTTTAAAATTTATTTTTCTTTCAATTTATGTCTCATTTTCGGATTAATTAAATATCTTATTTAATGAATCTGAATTCATAAAAGTTATTCTTCATTTTGATAAAGAGTGCAAAACACACATTTTTTTACCAAGAGTTTGAATATGTATTCATCTCATAATTTCCTAAACTATTAATATTTTTATTTTTTTCAGAACATCAAATTATTTAAATTATAAATACACTACTGGACATTAAAATTTCTACACCAGGAAGAAATGCAGATATCAAAATGATATTCATTGGACATATATATTATACTAGAAATAACAAGTGATTAAATTTTCAAAACATTTGGCTGGATAGATCCTGAGAAATCAGTACCTAGAACAACCACCTCTGGCAGTAATAACAGCAGTTATACGAATGGGCATTGAGTCAAAAAGAGATTGGTTTGCATGTACAGGTACAGATGCCCATGCAGCTTCAACACGATGCCACAGTTCATCAACCGTAGTGACTGGCGTTTGGTGACGAGCCAGTCGCTCGGCAACCATTGACCAGACATTTTCTATTGGGGAAAGATCTGGAGAACGTGCTGGCCAGGGCAACAGCCGAACTTGTTCCGTATCAAGGAAGGTCCGTACAATACCGGCAACATGCGGTCGGGCATTATCCTGCTGAAACGTAGGGTTTCGCAGGGCTCGAATAAAGGGTAGAGCCACGGGTCGTGACACACCAGAAATGTAACGTGCACTGTTCAAAGCACCGTCAATGCGAACAAGAGGTGACCGAGACGTGTATCCAATGGCACCCCATATCATCATGTCAGGTGATGGGCCAGAATGACGATGACGAATGCACGCTGCCAGTGTGCGTTCACCACGATGCCGCCAAACACGGATGCGACCATCATGATGCTGTACACATAAACTGGATTCATATGAAAAGATGACGTCTCACCATTCGTGCGCCCAGGTTTGTCTTTGATCACACCATTGACGGCGCTTTTGTCTATGACGCAGTGTCAAGGGAAGCCGCAGCCATGGTCTCCGAGCTGAGAGTCCATGCTGATGTAAACGTCGTCGAACTGTTCTTGCAGACACTTGTTGTCTTCCAAACGACCCCGTTTCTTGACTCACGGCTCGTGACGTGGTTGCACGATCCATTACGGCCATGCGGATAATGTGCCTGTCTTCTAGTGATAGGTGGCCGTTGAGAAGCCGCATGCCGTTCCATATTACCCATCGATTCCATATTCTGCTAACAGTCATTGGATCTCGACCGCCGCGAGCAGCAATACTGCGATAAGATAAACTGCAATCCCGGTACGCTACAATTCGACCTTTATCAAAGTCAGAAACGTGCTGGTACGCTTTTCTCCTTCTTACACGAGGCATCACAAGAACTTTTCACCAGGCAACAACGTTTAAATGCAATTTGTGTATGAGGAACCGGCTGAACAATTTCCTTATTTAAACCCAATGTATGTGTCGCTACTGGCGCCTGCGTTGTCTGAATGCGCTGAAAAGCTAATCATTTGCATATCACAGCACCTTCTTCCTTTCGTATAAATTTTACGTGTATTAAAAATGTCGCCTTCTTGGTGTAGATATTGTAATAGCCAGTAGAGTATCTTTTTTGTACCATACGCAGGAAATCCCTGTACAGTATTAACCTAAGATTGAATTGATCTACTTGAACAATTAAGTATATAAATATATTCAAATTATGCCTGTAAACTTTTAATATGTGATACACATTTACAAATCAGTGGCGTAGACAGAAAGTTTACTGCGAATAATTTTTCCAGTGAGTTTTGGAACCACATGCGATAAAATTTTAAAATGTTCTGTTTCATTTTTTTAAAAGTATATGAACATCAAGAATTCTGTTTAGGAGTATCATTTTAAAATTATAATTGATTAAAGGTTTCTTACTAAATTCCTATAAATTTCAAAATCATTACTTCTCTATTCGATTTCATTAATTAAGACTAATGCAAAACGAATGAGATTTTAATTCAAAGTTCATTGACAAAATTTTTTTGTCATCCTAAATTCTTAAAGTCACTGTGAGCTAAAAATACATTAGTTTAAATTAAATGTGAAATGTTTTCATACCAAAAGTTTTCAGTCTACATTTTAAAATTTGGAATTATAAAATGTTCAAACATTTTCATTGAAAAAAAATATTAACAAATACCTTTTATAACATTTATTATATGATCATTAAATATTTAACTTAAAAGTTTCTCAAATTTATGAATTTGATAATGAATTCATCTATACTGTTTCAAATAGTGTCAGTTTATTAATATTTAATTCCAGCCACAGTAGAGACTGGAGAAAAATTTTATTGATCTTGTACATAAAAGTTGATGCCGCTCCCCTTGTCTAGGGGTCAGAGTGCCTGACTGCGGACAAGGAGGTCTATGGTTCGAATCTCATTTCAGACATGGATGTACTTTCTCTTTCCCCCTCTCCTGTCTTTGCCCTTTCCTTGTATGAATGGTTGAATACCTTATAAACGGGTACATATAGCATGTTTGTACTGAGCAAGTCAGATTCTTCACCAAAATAAAGTTCAGTGAAAAAGTTGAGTAGCGCACTCATTATCGTCAGGCTGGCTGACACTCAACAAAAAAAATTGGTCAGCTCGACATTTTTTCAGTGTTATGACCAAGGAAGTGAAGATAATTATGCATGTTAAAAGTATGCATAGTACAAACAGCCGTACCAGACACCACGGCCTTCAAAATAGCACCTAAAAAATCAGGTATTCATTTCACTAGTTGAAAAAGATTTATATTTACGATGAGGTCATCTGTGGTCAAAAATTTTAGTTATCAAAAATACTATATGATTTGACACAGAAGTGACATTATGTTAAAAAACAAATATGCATACAACAAGCAAGGGCATTGCTAAATATTTTGTCTAATAAAGTATATGTTAAAAAAAATATATAATAGAATTCTTTATTCATTAAACTCCTCCCTGGTAAGTCTTAGAAGTTATTTGACACAGTTTAGTGGGTAACCTAATAATCTTTGACAAATGCAAGAAATTTGAACACGTGCCATTGATTTGATATTCAGTAAACTTTTCTCAAAAATTATTATCATCTAGAGGTCCCACCGAAAAACTCTGAAATACTATTATGCGTGAAACAAATTTATAAATAAGAAATGCATTTCGTTGCTTGCGCACCACCATTGAAAACAAGATATAAGTCAAGATTTTACACTGAAAATAGTTTGGGCCAATCCTTAGAAAACCGGGGATCACTTAAGATTAATATTTTCGGCACAAGAATACAATTTTTTATCCTTAGCCTCTCCATTATACAATGTCAGTACACTATAACTTCATATCGAGATAACGTTGAGAATTTGTTGTTGTTTTTGATGACACTTGACAACGCCAAGCCCTCCCTTCAGAGGCGAATGAAGTCAAAGAGAAAACGTCTTACGTTTTTGAATAGAGCACCCTCAGATGAAGGTGGAAATACGACTTTTAGCTCATAGATGGCAGCACCATCTCAATCTTTCAATTTAGAGATTGTAACCAGAGAAGACCCATAGCCTGGCTCCATATACCCCCATAGGTATTAGTTTGGAATGGGAACATGGAGGACATTGCAACCCGACATGTTTTATGTGCCCCAGTCGCCATTGATGAGCAAAAGGGATGTTAGGCTAAGCCGGGATTCGAACTCACCACATTTTGGTAACGAGAACGACACCCTAACCAACCAAGACACCGCAGTCGTGTGCTCTTCTTGTGTTTATTATGATTTTCCAAGGAGGTGTTGAAAAAATCTGTATGTCGGCAAACAAAAGGAAAATTTCATTAGCCTGTAGCTAAAGATCCTAGTAGTCACACAAGGATCTTTAGCTACGAAGAATCCTGTAGCTAAAGATCCTTGTGTGACCACTTTGACCTTCTCATTCGACAACAATTGGACTTGGGGTGTTGATTTATCAAATTACCCTCCAATTCATTTATTTTATCTCCACCTATTAAGTTTAAAGAGCTGCAACTGGGAATTTAAAAAGGAAACTTTTTCCAATCCCGCGAGAATTCTAAAACAATAAATAAATTCAGCTGCTAAAATCAAAGTATCAAATATGCTTGAAATTATTCTTCCGTCAATATCAAGTGTTATATCACAACAATGAGTGTTCTGGTGTATTTCTTTAGGTGTGTGATAAAGTGCTTTGTATTTTTCTTCTCTGATGAGTATCAAAAGTTTTAAAACCCTTTTCTGTAATTGTGCATCTAGTGATTTTATCCTGACTTTTTATGGTTCAGCTCCAATTCTTAAGATGCCAGCTTACATGCATTCAATTATTAAAGATTGATTCCATTTATAACCAACTACAAGCAAAAAAATTTTTAACAAGTCCAAAATCTTTTTCCTTTAGTTATTTTTATGAAATTTAATTTTAATAAAATTTTTTGCATATTGTAGCTTTTCAATATATTGTATTTTAAAAATCAGTTCAATGCTGTTTCACTTAAACATAAGTTATAAAAAATAATGATAATCAAGAATAAATATCTATTTATTATAAATAAATGCAACGCGTATATTTTGTGGAATAAAATGTTTAATTTAATTTTCAATGAGAAATTCTCCATTTAAAATTTTTTGAGATCTCAATACCGTTTTTTTTCTAAGTAATTTTGAATTAAAACGTTTATTCTTGCTTTTGACGATTGTCGGCAATTGAAAATGAATTAATTTGTGAAGCATTTAAATTTTGCACTTAGTGAATTTTATTGCACTTGTTATAAGGAAAGAAAGTATTGATAGCTGTTCCCATGTGCATGAACTTGGAAATTGTTTTGCGCAAGGGAAGATGCTTCGATGCCGATATGTATCAATAGCCTCTGTTGCTCAAAATTTGATTTTTTTTTTTTTTTTTTTTTTTTTTTTTTTTGACTTTGCGTCGGAAATTACCTTAAAATTGAATTTAATTAAGTAGCTAATAAAATATTTAGATTTAAAAAGGCATACAATTTACATGAGAATCTTTTAACATGTTATATACATTTTCAAATTTGTAACATAGAGACGAAGTTCATTAACACATTGACTGCTTATCACGCACTAGCGCGTGGCGTGAAGATATTGATGAAGAGCCAATCACGCTCCAGCGCGTGATGGGTGGTATTGTCTTAGTAGCCAGTCACGCGCTGGCGCGGAATCCACTTTTGATTATTCATTCTCTAGTTTATCTTGCAATGCTTGTAGGGTATTTCTGCTGGTATTGGCATGGAGATATGATTAGAAACTATCTGTAAATATTTAATTTACAGATATAAAATAATAATATTTCATTAATAATTTTAAATCATATTTCCAATTATTGGTATGTTAGCTTCTGGGTACAATCTACTTCGATGTCAAGGCATTAACTCTCAACTCCATCTCTAGAGACTGGCAATCAATGTGTTAAGAATTATTTACCAGTGAATCTGAGAACCGCACACGAAGTTCATTTGAGTTGATCACTGTGATCTTCAAAAGTAAATCAAGAATTCCATTTTGGAGTACCATTTCAAAATTAGATTTTGATTAAAGGTTTTTTTTTTACAAAATCTCTAACAATTTCAAGAGCATTGCTTCAAGACCCACCTTCATAGATTCCGACTTATTTATAATAAAAGAGATTTTATTTCATAAATCGTCACCATAATTTTTAAGCATCTTAAATTGTGAAAACCACTAAGAACTGAGAACAATTCCATCTAAATTTTGAATTAAAAAAAAAAACTTCAATATTTTAATTCAAAAATGTTATTAAAATATACATTTTACGAAATTTATTTATTGTCATTTAATACGCAATTTAAAATTTTCTAAAATTCATGTCTTTGATCTATACCGCTTCTACAAGTTATTAGAGTTAGTTAAAGTATAATTTTATATTTGGCTACAGTACACTGGTGAAAAATGTATTTGCTCTATCGACAAAGAATTGGTGATTTTGACTTTTTCTCTCAACGCAATGACCAATGAAACGAGTTAGATTGTCAATGTTAAACGTATGTATAGTCAAAAGCATTTGTGCTGAAGTCACACAAATTGGGTTAGTGTGTTCAAACTAAATGTCCATTCCATCACCTGACACACTCTTAAATTTAGGAGGAGTTAATATGTGTTTAAAGACTTCTATCTTTAAAAAAAGAATCCTTGAAAATATCTTAAGAATTCAATAACTTTTGACTTCAAATTAATATTTAATTTTGATTAATCTAATTGTCAAAAGGATCTAATTGACAAGGCAGAGCTTTTTAGTATCGAATTACCTAAATTTTAATCTTGAAGAATGTGAGATGTAGTTTTTATTTTTCACTTTTTAAAAAACCCATTAGATGCTAAGAGTTGACACAAGCGTAACATTATGTTATTCAAACAAATTTGCATACAACGAGCAAGAAGTTTGCGAAAAAACGTTTTCTAACAATGCCTATATAAATTAAATATAATACAACTCTGTATTCATTAAACGCCTTCCTGGCAAGTGTCCTTGGGGAACAACTTTGATATACCCCCCCCCCAAATTACGCGCCAAATCTGGCACTGGCCTACGGACTTTTTAGGGTTGCTGTTTCTTATTTTGGTGTTACCAATTTAGGTTTTTCCAGCTTTTAGGTATTTGCTGTTGCCAAATTTACTATTTTCTTGTATTTTGTACCATTTTCTGAGTTTTTTTTTTTTAAGTTTATTATCTATTAATTATTTGTATTTAGCGAGAATCCATCTCGGCAAGTGAAAAAAGGCGCCAAAAACAGGTATTATGGTTAGTGAGGGAAGAAAAGTCGCCAAATTTCCGATTTGGAAGGGGTAGTTCCGTCCTTGGTCCATTAAATTTGTTCGAAATTGCATTGTGGGTAATCTTTGTTGTTTTAATAATAATTTAGTAATTGTTGTTGACAGTTGTAAGAAATTTAAAGACATGTTGTACATTTGTCATTCAGTAAACATTTCACAAACACTAATAGCATGTACAGGATAACCCCGAAAAACCACAGAAAACTCCCAGATACAACTGTGCTTGAAGTAAAAATACAAACTATAAATACATTCCGTTCCTATTATATTTAATTTAACAGTGACAACGGAATAGAAATCAAAATTTGGTGAAAATGTGCTTTAGCTCCCCTACTTTGCCAACTTGGCGAAAGTGTGCTGTGGGTCTCGTACTTGGCGCGTTTTCAAAAACGCTGTTGCCATGGCGATAATAGAATACGATTTTTAACGGTTTTAAACTAATTAGCAACCAATGAAAATGACCAATTTTTCAAACTGAAACTAATTAACGACCAATGAAAATGCTAAAAGAAAAAAAACCAATTAATGAGCATGCGCGAAAAAGCTCAAATTATTTCCTATGGAGGTTGCTATAAAGAGCTCATTAGGTATAAAAACGTTCGGTTTACCACGCTTGGTGCATTTATCGCCAAGTTGGCTGAGTAGGGGACCTAAAGCGCAGATTAACGCAAAATTTTACAGTAAAAATTGTTTGGGCCAATCGATAGGTTACCGGGTATCATATGAAATTAATATTTTCAGTACAAGACC
>JAPDSC010004800.1:0-11879 GCA_026290005.1 Latrodectus geometricus | reverse complement strand
CTGAGGCGTTTGCCCAATGACCGCCCACCGTTGAATTGCTACTAGGGATCTTGCAAGCGACTAATGCTGATGCTGTTTCCTACACGATATATACGGGCGGAGGCCGTGACGTACCTCAGGACCGCTGATAACGTCATTTGCATAGGTGTCCATATTCCAATTGGTAGACATTGTCATTTGCATAGGTGTCCATATTCCAATTGGTAGACATTGTCATTTGCATAGGTGTCCATATTCCCATTGGTAGGTGTCCATTGGTAGACAGTGTAGATACTGTTGATGTTGAAGAATAAAGCATTTTTTCTTTCTTAGTATCAAGAACAATTTTCTAAGATTTTTATGGAACAATTGAAGTTATCACAACAATGTAAATTTAAAAGGACAACGTGGGACAGCTTTTAGCATATAATACAGCTTAAATTTGCCTGAGAATCAAATCTTACGCTGTACATTTATAAGGACACTTTTGGTAGGGCAACAGTAGATAGATTTTAGAATCGCAATTGCAAGGTTGTGTGTTTGATTCCCTGCCGATGAAGACTGTCATATTCATTAATAGCTATAGGGACACGTAAAATATGTCGTGGTCGCAATGTTTTCCATGTTCCCATTCCAAATTAATACCTCTGGAGGTGATAGTAGCCAGTCCTTGGGATTTCTCTGGTTTCCTATCTCTAAATTGAAAACCAGATGGTGCTGCCATCTATGAGCCAAGCTGCTTTTCCACCCTCTTGAGAGGGTACTGTCTTGAAAAATAGAAGGCTCTCTTTCTGACTTTATTCGCCCAGTCTCAGACGGGTGGGCTTGGCTTCGCCAAGTGTCATGTGTAACAAAACATATTTACCGTATACAGAAGACACTCGTTTTTAAGAGCATCTAATTTAGAAACTAGGGGCTAGTCTTTAACTGACACGATAGACACAACAATAGTTTTATTCCCCTTTACGAACTAAAATTTTGAAAAGTCTTTAAAAAGAACTTTCTTTTCTGACAAATAGTTTTCTTTTCCTTTTTATATTTTATTATGATCTGATATTTTTTCTATTGTTTGTTTGATTCCTTTTTATATGACGCCTGAGAACGTGATTCATTTTTGAACAACGAAGAGACGCGTGCAATCATTTCAGACATTGTGGGAATAATAGTCGAAGACACACTGACTCAGATATTTAATGGGAAAGAACTGTGATACCGAATCCAACTTCTGTGTTATATTTTCAATTGAAAAAGAACTGGTATAAAATTCAACTTTTTAGTATCTTCTGAGCACAGAAAAAAGAATATTTTTTCTCGTCTCTATCTGTACCTTAAAAGTGGGAAAACTCTTTCTATGTTCAGAGAAAAATACACTACTGGCTATTAAAATTGCTACACCAAGAAGGCGACATGCTACAGACGTGAAATTTATACGAAAGGAAGAAGGTGCTGTGATATGCAAATGATTAGCTTTTCAGCGCATTCAGACAAAGCAGGCGCCAGTAGCGACACCTACATTGTGTTTAAATGAGGAAATTGTTCAGCCGGTTCATCATACACAATTGCATTTGAACGTTGTTGTCTGGTGAAACGTTGTTGTGATGCCTCGTGTAAGAAGGAGAAATGTGTACCAGCACGTTTTTGACTTTGATAAAGGTTGAATTGAAGCGTACATGGGTTTTGGTTTATATTATCGCAGTATTGCTGCTCGCGTCGGTCGAGATCCAATGACTATTAGTAGAATATGGAATCGATGGGTTCAGGACGGTAATACGGAACGCCATGCGGGATCTCAACGGCCACTTATCAATAGCAGCCGAGAAGACAGGCATATTAACCGCATGGCCGTAATGGATCGTGAAACCACGTCACGAGCCGTGAGTCAAGAAACGGGGTCGTTTGGAAGACAACAAGTGTCTGCACGAACAGTTCGACGACGTTTGCAGCAGCATGGACTCTCAGCTCGGAGAGCATGGCTGCGGCTTCCCTTGACGCTGCGTCATAGACAAGAGCGCCTTCAATGGTGTGATCAACGACGAACCTGGGCGCACGAATCGCGAGACGTCATCTTTTCAGATGAATCCAGGTTCTGTGTACAGCATCATGATGGTCCCATCCATGTTTGGCGGCATCGTGGTGAACGCACACTGGCAGCGTACATTCGTCATTGTCATACTGGCCCATCACGCCAGGTGATGGTATAGGGTGCCATTGGATACACGTCTCGGTCACCTCTTGTTCGCATTGACGGTGCTTTGAACAGTGCACGTTACATTTCTGGTGTGTTACGACCCGTGGCTCTACCCTTTATTCGAGCCCTGCGAAACCCTACGTTTCAGCAGGATAATGCCCGACCGTATGTTGCCGATATTGTACGGACATTCCTTGATACGGAACGTGTTCGGCTGTTGCCCTGGCCAGCACGTTCTCTAGATCTTCAATAATAGGAAACGTCTGGTCAATGGTTGCCGAGCGACTGGCTCGTCACCAAACGCCAGTCACTACGGTTGATGAACTGTGGCATCGTGTTGAAGCTGCATGGGCATCTGTACCTGTACATGCACTCCAATCTCTGTTTGACTCAATGCCCAGGCGTATAACTGCTGTTATTACTGCCAGAGGTGGTTGTTCTGGGTACTGATTTCTCAGGATCTATCCAGCCAAATTTTTTGAAAATTTAATCACTTGTTATTTCTAGTATAATATATTTGTCCAATTAATATCATTTTGTTATCTGCATTTCTTTCTGGTGTAACAATTTTAATGGCCAGTAGTGTAGTTGGAAATTGCTGCTGTGCCATAAATGCACTTTTTATTAAAGTGTTTCCTAACTGTAATTATTGATACTAGATAACCCAGAGGCAGACTGATTTCTTTGATAATTTGGTTGCATTGACTTTCTATTCAAGCATTATAGACCACTTTAATATCCTTGGATCATTTCATTTAGTTTTTCCCTTCTGTCTACCATTTAGTTTTGCCAAGCTTGTCCTGTTGCACAGCGTGTACTCTGTCAAGACCACAATGATATTATTCTTATAAAAACGTCAAATGCTGCGATATTTTGGCCATAGTTACAAAAACAAAACAGGCTTCTACAATTTCGCATCATTGAAAGTCAGTTGTGTGTGGTATTTTATATTTTTAACACAAATCTAGAACATATAATATCCAATTATTGGTAAACAGGATAATTCTAAATTGTTTTTATAAATTAAGAGGAGTGATAGCACTTATCAAGACAAGCAATAATTACATAGGAACATAAGGTGGCATTCCACTCTGAGAAGCAGTAAAGAGAAATTCCACCAGAACTTACAGTGTTGGGTAACCAAATAAATAATACCAAACATTTTACAATCATATCTACTTTGTGAAAACCTCACAGCAAATGCTCAAAATTCCGACCACATGTGTAGTTGCACAGTTGCACCAGCGAAGGAACGATTGGCGGACCTTCTTAAGGATTCTTGGTGTCGTGTTAATTTTGTTCGAGGCAACAATGATTCTAGCCAAAAGATCTTCAGCTGAGCCCATAGGCGTCACGTACATTAAAGATTAGATGTGTCCCCAGAAGAAAAATGGTAGAGGTCAGGTGAGAGAGGAGGCCAAGCCGCAAGTCCGCTACGTACAATCCGTCGTGTGGGATATGGGGCGTTCAAAATGTTACGGAGCGTGATAGATAAATGTGCTGGGGATGTATCGAGCATAAACCACATGTCTCTCTGAATGGAAAGTGGAACAGCCTGCAATAAACTGGGAAGAACTTGTTCCAAGAAGATACGGTATTTACGCCGGTCAAACGGTCTGTCATGATATATCGAACTACCAGGAAATCACCAAGGATACTTTCTCAGATGTTCACGGAAAATTTCTGTTAGTGTCCTTGAGTGTTTTTTTCTGTGAAGAGCAACACGTACAATCAACACATCAGATCAAATGGGTGAAAATGCGCTTTAGGTCCCCTACTCAGCCAACTTGGCGAAAGTGTGCTGTTTGTCCCGTACTTGGCGGGTTTTCAAAAACGCTGTTGCCATGGCGATAATGGAATACGATTTGTAATGGTTTTAAGCAAATTAGCAACCAATGAAAATGACCGATTTTTTAAACTGAAACTAATTAACGACCAATGAAAATGCTAAAAGAAAAAAAACCAATTAATGAGCATGCGCGAAAAAGCGCAAATTATTTCCTCCGGAGGTTGCCATAAAGAGCTCATTAGGTATAAAAACGTCCGGTTTACCACGCTTGGTGCATTTTTCGCCAAGTTGGCAGAGTATGGGACCTAAAGCGCAGATTAACGATCAAATGTGTTGATTGTAGGTGTTGCTCTTCTTATCAGTAGAAATTTGCATACGGTAAATTCATGATAGATTCTTAATACACTTTTCAACTTTCCTATTTTCTGCCTCTCAGAATGGAATACGACTCTATATTCTTATGTAATTATTACTTGTATGGATGAGTACTTTTACCCCTCTTAATTTGTAAAAACAATTTAGAATCACCCTGCATATGCTTAATTTACTTACAAAAAGGCCGGCGTACTCTTTCTGTAAGGTTTGCTTTCTTGCGGAATTGACAAAAAAGTGTATATCGGCGTTTAATCCATGACAGTTCAAGCAGGTAGTACGAGCATTAGAATCGTAAGTTTTGAAGTGAGATCTCTCCTTTGGTGTTGTTTAGCATTAAACATTGTGAGATATTTACGTATTTCAGTATTTTTCTGGAATCAGTAATATTTTGTACCAAGGTTTTCTAATCCTTATGGATTCTCAATTCCACTTTCTTGGATTACCAATCCTATTTATAGAATCTAATAACCGACTACTCCATTTACACAATCTGACGATTCTTAAATGGGACTGAGGTCTGAATCTTAGTTATTTGGAAGCAGGGACGCTGTAGAAGATCCTCGGACTTGGCCTACCTCCTCTAGATGTATATTTTCACTTGGAGGACATGGCAACCATGATCTAATTGATCATGATTCTAATCCTAAAGTAACATGATCAAATTTTTTCTGCCTGAAGATCAGGTAATGAATGTATTATGTCATAATTCCAACAGATTTTTCAGTTTAAGGACATTCAGATGAAATAAAATATACTGCAAAAACTTTTTTTTTTTTTTTTGTCGAGTACCAGCCAGACTGGCAGTATGGGTGCGCTGCTCCACTTTTTCAACTGAACCGCAATTGGGTGTGGAGTCCGACTTCCTCAGAACACACATGCCATAGGTACCCGTTTATAGGGTAGGCAACCATTCATACAAGGATAGGTCAAAGACAGGAGAGAGAGAAAGAGAAAGTATAACCATGCCCGAACCGGGATTCGAACCCAGACCTCTCTATCCGCAGTCAGGTACACTGACCACTGGACAGAGTAAGCGGCACTGGAAAAACTAAAGTAATATATTCAGTGATATTGAAATAAATTATTTAAGAAATTGATGATTCTTAGCGGATGAATTTTCGAATGCGGTAGACATTAGAAAATTGATGTATTTACAATAGCAATTTAAAAAAATTACTGAAGTCGAAAGGAAATTGTGTGTGATAAGATTCTAATCAGAAGGAAAAGTGTCTGCTTTATATACTTGAAAGCTAGTGCAGTTTTAACCGGAAGTGTTAAAATAATTGTTGGATATAAAATAGTTGATGCAGCTCTGTTACATAGGAAATAAAATAATTTACGATAGAGATTCGAAAATTTATGTATTCAGAGGTAATAAAAGACTTTTCCAAAAATAACATGAAAATCGAAACTATTATAATCAGAAAAAGAATTTACCAGATACACTTGAAAACTTATGCTGTCGTAATGAAAAGTGGTAAAACTGTTTATCTTAAATACACATATTTAATGCAGTTTTACCATAAGAAGTAAAATATAAATTAGATGTTTGTAAGCTATATTATAGTTCTAATAGTTGGCCGACTTATTGTTGACATTTATAAATTGGTGTATTTTAATTGAGGATGTTATAAGTTAGCTTACTTTAAAATATAAATATTTAAAAAAATGAATGAATTTTAGTGTAAAAAGTATATTTGAGATCTCTTTAAAAAGCTTTCAATGCAATAAATAAATTTCACTTATAAAAGATGTTTCTTAAAATTATTTTCCTTTTCTTGCATTTTGTTTGAACTTTTTTTTAATTCTATTTTAATTAAGAGCTTTTTGCAATGTTAGTATTTTCCTTACAAAATTGATTATCACAGATTACTGTGAAAGAGATTGAAAAAACTCGAGAAGATGTGTTCCATAATTTCAAAAATACTGCTTCACTTACCATAAAAATAACATTAATTAAAATAAAAATAATATAAATAATATAAAATAGTTATAATTGATACTAAAAATTCATGGGAGGGGATAAAATTAATTAGTATAATAATAATATAATTCTTTTTCGTATATCAAATCTATAAAAAATTTTTTAATTCCAAATTTTTGTTTTTTCATGCTTTTAATTTTTAGGTAAGAATGACAGAGAAAATAAATTTATAAACATTTACACATTTAAAATGTAAATTATTTATATTTGTTAAAGAATGGATTAGAGGTAGAAAGAAGACCAAAATTTAGATATTAATCCGAGAGAAAAATTAGCATTTAATAGTCACTAGGAAATTAAATATTCTATTGAAACTAAG
This sequence comes from Latrodectus geometricus, assembly GCA_026290005.1. NCBI lineage: Eukaryota > Metazoa > Arthropoda > Arachnida > Araneae > Theridiidae > Latrodectus > Latrodectus geometricus. The sequence continues at coordinate 5,245 of JAPDSC010004800.1, read as the reverse complement.
AGAGTTTCACAATTGTGTTCTGAAGCAATAAGATTTATTGTAAATTCTATTAAGTGTTCTATGACAATTTGCCAAGAAATAGAACGTTCCAAGAATTACGATCGTGTTCATTGAAATGAAGAAAGAGAATGTGGTCCTCATCCTCCTCCATTTTAGAATTTATGGATGATTTCACTTAAAAAATCTCTTGAAGTCTTGGACAAAAGCCAGCCGAGTTTGGAAATAGCGCAGAATGCCATCAATGGGTCGAAGATGCTCAGAGGAATTCATCGGCTTCTTCGGTGTTTATCGACCCTCTAAAACGAGGAATTCGAATAAAATTTAAAACTCGTTATTGTTTCTTATCTGCTGCCGAGGCCATTAAATTTATCATGTTTCGCTAAAATTTTATATTTTACTTCAAAAGTATATTATAAATTATTTATTTAGAATGAAGGAATTTTTTTATAGAAATCGTTTTCGTTTCAAATAAAAAAAAAAAAAAAAGAATTAAAAATGTTAAACAATCTCGAAAAATGCTCTTGAATCTGGCAACCTTCTCGAATCTTTCGGACAAGAAAAATGAGAATGTATTTTGAAGTTCAAAAAAGAGTAATTTTAAATATAGTAATTAGTTATCATGAATTAAAAAATTAAATTTTTATTCTACATCTGTTTGTGGCATCTCTGCTATTAGTTGACGAGCTGTTTAAATGATGATGAAGCATAAAAAGAATTAAAATTATCATGAGTAGAGTTATGCTCAAGAAACCTTAAAACAGTGGAGCAGTGCCTGATATGGTCACCTGGGGAATCTGGGGACACAATGCCGAATACTTGACTCCAATAAGAAGTAAATTCTTCTGCAAATAATCAGATTCAGTGAGTACTTTCATAAGTAACAAAATAAAAATAATTAAATCATATTTAATGTTGATGAATAACTTAACCTAGCATATTTTTGATAAACGTAACCTATGCCAATAAAATTATTTTTAAAATTTGGAGTAAAAACCGTTTGCAGCTTTTTAGGTTTGAAATGGTAATATCCAACTCTACGTGTAAGGTAAAAGCCATCAAAAATTCATCTTTTATTTTATTTTATTTATTTATTTATTTATTGAGAATATTATTTGTGTGAAATAGAAATCATTGGTAATATTTAAAACAGTTGCAAAGAAAAACTGCCATTCGATTTTTCGCAAAATTTGTCAGACTTCTCTATAAATTTTATTTCAGTGAGTATTGAAGAACGGTTTATCAAAGTTTGAAAGCTTGATTTTACTTAACATACCAAGGACATTTTCATTAATTTTTTACTGGGATTTTGAAAATTTAATTTTTTAACTCAAGGCAAATGAAAATATAGGCTTGTTCAGAAAGGACGAACAAAATTTTTACCTAGTAATTTTTTTAAATATATTTATAATTATAAATATTATTAAATATAAAACTTTTTATATGTAAAATTGCTAAACAGAAGTATAAAAATTTTACGTGATCTGTCAGACCATGATAAATAATTCTTATACAGGAAGTTGTATTCAAAACTATGATTAATCTTTGTTAGAGGACACTGTTCTCAAAAGTATTGCGAGAGTGACACGGAAAATCAAACCTGCAAAAGTATTCGTCTGTCCCTCTGTCCTTTGACCCAATAGCTCACGGGTTCGATTGCCAATTTAGATTGGGATATTTGTCATGTGGTTTAGAATCCATTTTAAATCGTAGATCATCTTTGAATCAGTTTTGGTAAGTAAAGAGTGAGTATAGAAAATAACAACTACATAAAACTGTGGGGTTCCGTATCCCTTTTAAAATATTGGCCCTGTTTAATTATTTTTCATCGGCAAAAAATTATCATAGAGATGCAAACAAGCAAACCTACCAAATATTCCAATGTTTGGAAAATTGTGACATAGATTAAAGGAATTCGGCATAAGCACTCACATAATACTGCAAGCACGTCTATCGCGTGATAGAGGAAATTAAACAAAATCTGCAAAAAATTGTTGTTGAACCATCAATTTTTCCTGTACTTAGGCCAGAGTAGGCTCTACCTGTTATGTGGAAACATCTTCGTAATTGTGAAGTGAAATACAAGAGAAGACACCCCTTTCACTCCCAGAGGCATCATTTCACTTGGAGGACATTGCAACCACAACCTTTATTTAACATGACTCGGCCGACTTCAGTGGACGCAAACAAATCTTGCGTTTTTGCCCGGTATTCAAACTCGCTGACTTCGATAAAAAAGAACGACGCCCCTGTGAAAAGGAAAAAAATCAATGCAAACTAAAACACAACTTCTAATTTACTTTTGATTGACTTATATTTCACTCGAGGATTACATGCGTGTCAATATATATATATAGCAAAATATAGTTACAAGTTTCCTTTCTTTGCATGCCTATCAAATAGTTGTATCACCAAAGGGTATAGGGAGGTCCTGGATTCGAATCCTGTTTCGGGCATGGATGTACTTTATCTTTCTCTCGCTCTTGTCTTTGTCCTTTCTTTATATGAATGGAGTATAAATGGTTGCCTATCCTGTAAACAGGTACCTATGGCATGTTCGTACTGAGGAAGTCGGAATCTGCACCAAATTATGGTTCAGCTGGAAAAGTGGAGTAGCACACCCCATTATGCCAGTGGCAGGCAGTAGGTCGTGAGTCGTTTGTAGGGCAGTGTGGTCGTGAAGTGACTCCAGAAGAAGTGTAAGGGCTGGCTACTCTCTTGCACAGAGACCTCGAGGAGATAAGATGCATTAGGGGTGACCGCCGAGATCTTCGGCGTGTTCATTTTCGAAAGTGTGTTTCGACTTGCGATCGCGTAACGTCCCGTCTCTCCCACATAGAGACGGTGGCTGTCCGATCACAGGCGTTCCGGATAAGCTACTTCAGGTCTCGCCAAAACTTCCCAGACTTTCTCAGCATATCTGCGAGTAGCTCGGCCGTCGTGTCGTTGCTGCGCCATGCAGAATCGTGATCAATGAATACTGAGGGTTTTCTGCCCCTGTGCCCAAAGTACTGATTTTACTCGATGACAGAGTACGCTCGTTCCGCGGCACTGATGCCGATGGGGACGTCGTGAGCTCAGAACTGACGAGCGAAAGCACTGTTGACGGAGAGTTCCGAAGGAAATTGAACGAGGACCCCGCCGTTGTTGAGGGTGTCCGTGGTCGCCGCACGCTCTCTCGGATTCGAATTTGCCTGCGATTTCGAACGTTTATTAACGTGAAAATAACCTGGTTGATCCTGCCAGTAGTCTCATATGCTTGTCTCAAAGATTAAGCCATGCATGACTAAGTACATGCTGCATTAAGTCGAAAGTGCGAATGGCTCATTAAATTAGTTATGGTTCCTTGGATCGTACCTTACTACTTGGATAACTGTGGCAATTCTAGAGCTAATACATGCCGGTGGCTGGCACTCGAAAATTTATATATATATATATTTAAATCATCCTTCTAACTATAAAGTGTATGTTACGATTTATTTATTGCGTGCATAAACAATCAAATAATAATAATTAATGTGCTTTACATGCTACATGAAATAAATTTATGTTTACTTAATGATTAATAAGTATTTATTTTTAATAGCGGTATTGACTTGTTTTCGATGGGTGGACAAAATTGTATATTCAACATTATGGGTGAAAACGGTTTTTTTTATTTAACTCACGGACCAATTATAAGTAAAATAAAGTGACGCACACATGGTCTCAGCTGTAACGAAAGAAACAATCACTTTATGGTTAAAAAAAAAAAAAAAAGATTTGGTTTTCTAATATCAATTTTATGTATGTTCTGAAAAACTAGGATGGTTAAGTTTATAAAAATTATGTTTGAAAGCAATATCTTTTGATGCCACCTTGTAAACGTGGAATTTTTATTTCATTAATCCCTCAATATCGAAAAAAAGGCTTTTATGTACAATATTTAATTTTTTTTTTAACATTTTTCTCCATAAAATAATTTTAATTTGTCTTACTCATAAAATAAATAAATTTTATTATGTCATCTCATAAATAATTTATATTAATTTATCGTATTATAATACATAAATTAATATAATTTAATAGTTTATGTATTATGTTAATTATTTATTAATCACAAATGGCTTGCGTGTGTTACTTCGTTTTTAAATGTGAATTGGAATAATTTAATAAGAGAAAAGTTTTTCAAGTCTTTTGAACTTATCGAGAAAAATAAATTATTCTGATATTTTATTAAAAATAAAAACAATTTAGATAAAATTGAAACTCTTTAGCAATATTTTTACCTCGAAATGAAGTGTACTAATTTCATTAATATAAATGATCCCGAGTAATATTTAGCTTATATTAAGTTTCCCTGTATTCTTAATAAATTCATGTATTATATTTTTAGAAACTACAATTTTATATTTATTGTAAATTGGACATATTTTTTAAATTCTATTTTAATTGTGAATTTACAATCTTAAATTTTATTATTTTCTTGCTTTTTATTTATACTACGCAAATAATTTAAAAACGTCATGAGTTTTAGAAAATTCGAGAACTGATCGGCAGCTGATTGGTTTATCAAAAGCCAATCATCTGCTAATCAATTCTCGAACTTCGTATTTTTTTCCCTTGCTTTTTATTTATACTACATAAATTATTCAAAAACAATAGCAAATATTCGAAAACTGATTGCCTTTTGATAAGCCAAAAATTATTGGTATAGTAGAACCTAAGCATGTTAAACTCATATAATGTAGTGACTATCGATAAAATAATATGTAAAACTTTGAAAAGATGATAGTACATGTATTATTTGTTCAAAATTACATGTCTATCGACAAATGATCTTTCAAAATTTAGTCTTAAACTTTTCAAATATTTTGAAAATTAATAAACAAAAATAATTTGGGCCAAAAACTTATTTCTTTAACAGAACTTTGAATTAAAGTGCCGGCCAATGGCTGAGTGGTTAGCGTATTTAACTCCTCTGCTGTTGGTCCCCGGTTCGAATCCCGGTGTGGGGATGTGTGTGTGTGTGGACGTTTCTTTCTTTCTCTGTGCCTCTTTGTCCTTTCTTCTGAGATGATGGATGTTCGTGGCCCGCCCTATAAACGGGTTTGTGGTGGTGTGACGTGGGCAATGCTACTCGTACCTCCGTGACTTGGTTCACAGGTACCCGCCGGGTAACGATAAAATGAGTAGCAGTTTCCGGCCTTTTTGTGGCTAATGTACTATACTTGCCCAAGAGTGCCCGCCATTAGAAACAAAAAAAAAA
>JAPDSC010004778.1:0-13145 GCA_026290005.1 Latrodectus geometricus | reverse complement strand
TTTTTTATATTAAGCAAAAACATTTTTGCTCACCTTAATTTAAAAAAAAAGCGTTAAAATATTTCTTTGTCCATTAACACAAATTAATTTCAGTGTGATCGACTTTCATTAATTATGTCAATATTTCTTATAATTTTTTTGCTGTTACAAGTCATTTGTATTTCGGTAAACTATTTGATACAAAGTATTTTTGTTTTTAAAATCCTCGCAAATTTTGTAGAGAGAATGTCTTTGATCTCTCTACTCACTTTTTATTTTCAACTAATCTTAAATCTAGTATTATTCTATTTCAAAATAAAAAACAATCATCAGATTTTATATTTATTCAAACTTTTTTAGTTTATCAAAGTATACAGTTTTTCATGAAAGTAAACCATTTTAGAAAACTGCTGTTTAGTTAGTAAAGTTTATTAAATGCTTTATAATATTGGAACATATTTTATTACAAATGATTTCACAATTTTCTTAAAGGGAAAATTGCTATTGGAAAGTATCTTAAAATGTTTTGCGTAAATTTCAGATAATTATCTTCTTTGAGTTGAAAAGTTTAATGCTCATAATAATTTGCATTCGTGAGTTCTAAATTTACAATCCTAAAATTTCACAGTATATTTAATTATAGTGACATAAAATTATTTCAATTTTAAAAATACCTAAATAAATCATGGTTATTCGGCACATGAAATTGTACTGTATTGTAACTGTATGCGTGAGATTATGCAATATGTTAGATGCTATATTTTCACATATTTTTGCTAACCCTAATAAATAATCAGAAAACTTCATGATTTCTTGTTAATGTATCACGCAAAACTCTTACAGTAAGTAATACACATATAATTATAGGTAGTTTTATTTTCTTCATTACGTTATAGATTTTAATGTAACTTGTGTGTTGAAACTATTTTATTTAAATGTGTTTTTTAAAATAAAGGCAAATTTATTTTATATAGTGTACAGTAATATCAAATTTAAATAAAAATATTCTAAAATATTGTTATTAAAATTTTATGTTACTGCATTTTATATAAACAGGAATATTTAAATAGTAATAGATATTTAATCGTGTAAATCCAAATTTAGTTCTTTATTTCAAAATGTTTGGCTAATGAAAGTTAACGTGAATTTCTTAGATTTGTATAAACTTAAAAACAAAAACACTTTTGAAAAATATTTTATTAAAGTGTCATACCCCTTTCATTCATTAAATAAAAGTTTTGGTCTGGAGATCACTATGAGTTTCATGGTATATTTATTCAAATGTATGTCGTAATAATAGCATTGCTATACAAAATAAAGAAAGATATTAACTGAAGTTCTTAAATTCAGATACCAGTAGTATATGTGGAGTGAAGTAATGCTGAATTCTGAAATTTCTTAATTATTTAGCTTGAAAAATACAAAAGTAAGAAAAATATGCGTGACATTTAAAACGTTGTCTCAAGACATACAGATTGTTCATAGCAGTGTTTTTAATGTGCTCTGTAACAATATCACATCTCTTACAGCACAACATCAGCAATACCCTAAACATATTTGGTTTAGAAAAGACAAAAAATTTCAGATATCTAATGCATTTCTTAGACAGATTGATTATTTAGGTCTATTACGGCTATTTGGACAAGCGATGATAATTTTTATTTTAAAGAAACAGGCAAGACACTCTGAGTTATCCTAAATGCTAAATAAACTTCATGAAATTTATAAAAATTTTCGTTCTTCGCAAATATATTAACTATCTTAAATGGAATGAGAAGAAACATATATCCTTCATATTATCCTTCCACAAATGTCTTCTAGTAACAATATCATAAGTTTTCCTACAAATTTTATTTACAGTGGTATACACAGATACAAGAATTAGTCAAAAAAAACTGTAAAAGTACATTATAATTGTATTAAAATACGAAATAGATATAAAATCAAATAACTTTGAGGCTCTTCAATATGCTAGAGAAAATTACTTTAGTATATTTTCTCTTTTATTAGACAACTATTTCATAAACTCTTTATTTGTTATTATTATGCTATCTAAAGTTGTTCTGGCAAAGAAAAGCTTGCAGATGTTAATTTACTGGGCTTTTTTTTTTTTTTTTTTTAAGTGAGTGACATTAGTTATAATAAAAAACTTTCATGAAAATTATTTTGACTAAATTTTGCAATTATTTGTAATAAATCGTAAACTAATTATGTATACGTCTTTATATCAGGCAACAAATGTTTTTACAAAATTTTATTATTTTAATGACATGACTAAAATAATCAAATGAAGAGAATACATTAATAATAAGATTACAAAAAATTAATTTCAGAAGCTTAGTAGCATATGTAAAAATTATTGAATTTTATACACATTCATGAAAAAGATATAAAAATGAGTTTTTAATATAATTATTTTATAAAACAGATGCGAATGATCTACAAATAATCTGATACATCATTTTAAAGAAAATTAGGATTACTTACAGGTATTTCTTAAATATTTCTAAGTTGCGCTAGAATAGGTATAGGCTTTATTTACTTACCTAAAAGAAAAAGAAATATTTTTATACAACTTTCGTTGTAAAACAAATATGTTATTTAAATATAAGAAAATATAAGATCAGATTTTATTTCAAATAATATATATATTAAACATCAAATAAACTAGACTAAATTTGTTTAATTCAAATGATTATTGATCTATAAATTTATTTCTCTGCTCAAATTACACAGTTTAAATATTTAGCAAACAATTGTTTGAATTTTTTAAGTTATTCTTATATCATTATGCCAAGTTTTGCATCATTGACATTAGTAATCTGCATCTCAATTTGATATTTCAATAATTAATAATTAATAAGGAATTTAAGTAGTTTACTAAATTACATGATGTTAGTAAAATTTTTTTAGTTGTTAAGTAGGGAATTTAGAATAATATTTCACTTTTTTCACGAATAAATATTAAATCATCTTCAAAACTGTAAGCAAAATACACTACAAATTACTGAATCATTAATAAGTTTGGTTAATTAAATTAAAGGTTTTTATATCATATATTGAGAAAGTAATTTCGTTTAGTAAGAATAAATTTTTATATGCTGTAGGACTATTAGAAAAATTTCATACAAAAAACAATTCAATATGCTATTTTTCAGGTTGAAAATCAAAAGGGTTCTGAAAAAAAATTGGGTTAATTATATCAAGAATGTTAGCCAAATATTAATATCTTAAGAACCAACTAATTTGAAAACTTATGAATGAGAGAAAATAACGAAAACAAAATTGTAACCTCTGTACATTTTATAATTTATAGTTAAAATTATCAAAGTAAAATTTTGTGAAATTTATTCCGTTAGCCTTTCAGTGTGTGTGTTTTCTATACCACAAATAATTTTACGCCATAAAAATCATTGATTTTATTTGTATTCAATTTCTAGTTGAAATATTGAGGGAGTACTTATTTTATTGGTATAAACTTAAAACTTCAATTCAGTTGTATAAAAATCTTTCCAGAATAATTGATAGTTGGAGGGAGCCCCCGATGAAATCTCAAAATATGGACTGACTCAGTAATATGCGTGGCATTTGGCAATTACTTAAGTCCATAGATTGAGCGTGATCCCTTACAATTCGTTTTCTGGTCAGGGTCCCAATAAATCGATGGCCTTAATACCCGTAATATGTTAACGGCTTACTCTCAGACCTTCCCTCAAGTTTCTCTCCTTCTCACCATATATTACCAAGGTCCCCGTGGACCACTACTTGACGCTTTGATTGCTCTGGTCAGCCAACTATTAGCTGGTCAAGCAGCAGAAATTGTTTCTCACCCATATTTGGATAATTCAATTTGTTTGAAGTGCCAGTAAGTGATTGAAATGCTCTTGAAGTTCTCAATGCGCTATGAATTTCACGCAAATTAGTAGTGTTTATGCAACTAAATTCTATTATCATTGTAGGTTAATTTGCTTGAGAAACTTTCTAAGAGGAATAACTTTGTTAATTCTAATTGAATATCCTGCGGTCAAAATAAGCATAAATAATTTCAATCAGAAATTTCAAAAACAGATTTACATGTAATTTGAATGCGGTTAAAATGGACTTGAAATATAATTAAAAATGATTAAGAATTCAAATAGAAAAAAATATATATTTAAGATTATACTACTTAAAGATTGAATGATCAAATAGAAAAAACCAAAAAAATATACTTATCCTAAGATTCTGTTGTTAAATATTTTGCTATAAATTGCATTCATTGTAAATTTTATTTAAAGTGAAAAGAGTATTGAGTTCACTTCAATAAAATTATTTCATTAGCAAGAGATGTAACTCAAGATATTGTGAATCAGTTCCTCTTGAATTTTGAAGACCAGATTCCTCTTGATCTTGATTTTAAGTTTAAAAAATAATCAGTTATCTTGCTTTATATTGTCTACGATATGTCTATGTATGTATATTTTCTTTATATTTTATCATTAGTCTTTCGTTCGCAATTTCATGCATCATATCTTCTTTTCTGCTCTGAATGAAATTTGTTCGCAATTTCATTTAACTTAAAATTGATTCAGGTATAAATCTTCTTATAATTTATCGAAATGCTTGAAACAGTATTAAAAGTACTTATTTAAATTATTATTATGTGTGAGATGGAGATCCGTATTACTTGGTTGCCGTTACAGTTCAACTCCTTATCGTGTTTGCAAAATATTCAGTTTGAATACATTTTTGAATGGATGGAATCACTTCGTATATTGAAACGTTGATTTTCATTCGTATTTTAATTAAAATTGTTGTTGTGGTTAAAATTAGATAATTAGAGTTGTAATGAATTGTCTAACCGTGTTGATGAAAACAATAAACTTTATTGATAAAATGCATTGAGATGATTGTTATTAATGTAATTTCGTAGTACAATGTCCTGGATATTTAATATAGTACAGTAATACTTTATAAAAACAAGTTAATGCAGTTCCTTTATGCTTTTATCAAGCTTATATGCATTATCAAAAAAAAAAAAAACTTGAAAGATAACTTGCATTGAACTTGTTACTTTTTAAACAATTTGTAAATTAATTTTGAATTAGCTAACATTTTACTAAGAACTTAACAATGGAAGATAGTTCTAGACCATATGAGAGTCCGTTGCATGTTGATTACCAAATGAGGTCGTTAGGTGGTAATTATTCATTTGTCGTTTTATTTTTAGCGCAGAAACACCCAAGAAGAACATTCAAGCACACACCTTTATAAGCAAACAAGCAGAAAAAGTATAACATCCATTTAACTAACTCGAATCAACAACAATGAAGGCCATATCGGGGAGCTTTCCCTTTAAAATTCGTTAATTTTAGGTCATTTTTTTTGTATTTACAATTCATATTTGATTAGTAAATATCCATTACATTACAAAGTAATGAGCTAATTTAAATCCTGCCAAGTTAAAATATCATAAAATTGCATTCGAACATTTTTCAAAATACTGTCTAATTTAGATGACAAGTATCATTTTAGAAGAGATTCATGTATTTCATACTTTTATTTTAATATTATACTAAGAATTCAAAATATTATCTCACCGATCAATGATTTGCTGATATTTTTTGGAAGAAGTAATTTGGATTTTATCCTTATTTAAGGAATAAAAATTGTAATTAAAATTTATTATACTTTAATACATGTATTTTTTGTAGCCATTAAAAATATTTTAACCATTAAAATACATGAATAACGAGTATTATATTAATTTCTAGTAAAAGCTTTTATGTTCATCGATGAGTGATTGCTTTTTCAAGAATAAAAAGAAACATATTAAATAATAAATATTTTTCCAATTAATTCAAATTTGAAATTATTGCATCAATTGAAAATACTATCAAACGTTTAAAAAAATTCATTAGAGCTTTCTAGCAAGCAATTTTCTTCAATAAATAAATTTTTATTTATATTGCTCAATAGATTAACAATATAATTTGGCAAAAAAAGAAACTTACATACAAAAATAGGATATTAATCTTTTAATATATTATGATAGTTAAACTCAGATGCATTTTATTAAAACTCCTTTGGGAAGGAAAGTCTTGTGATTCTTTTAATACAACTAATTAATATTGAGGGATCTATTTTTAATTTTTGCTTTAATGAAATGGAGTTATGGAAGTTAATGAATTATTAAAAATTTTAAACAGATCAAGCGAATGATAAAACATTTCAGAATATATTCGAGATACAATTAATGAAGAAAAACTATAACCATTATCATCACAAATTAGCTTTTTAAACGTCTCGTACTATTGTTTAATCCATCAATTAGTTTCCGTTAAATATTCCGTTATTAGATGAATAATTTTATAAGGTTTTTAAAAAAATTATGCTTAGAAATAATAATTTTTAAGTAAAGAATAATTAGAGTTTATTCGTATAATAAGTATTCTACGTTCCTGCCACATTTTTTACGTGTATTGAAATGAAACTCATTCAGCTGCTATAGAGAAATATGTAATATTTTCAGCACACAATACATGGCTCTCATCAGTTTTTATAATAATTAAAAAGTTGCATTTTATAAAATATGTATCCGAAAAAAATATAAAAGGCTAATTAATCTCTTTGAATAGACAATTATTTCCGATAATAGCATCCTGTATCAGTGTGTACCAAAAGTGCAGTTAGAAGGACTTTCCTTCTAAAAGTAATAATATTATATATAAAAATAATGTCATGAATATGAAAAAAATAAGAAAAATATAATATATAAAAATAAAAATCCTTCAACAATTAGTAAATGAGTTTTGTAACGAATTTTTCTTAAGTTTTATAATGCATACCCAAAAAAATTATAAGTCAATTAAAAATCTATATCTATTATTAATAGAGTATCTAGAATTGTAAAAGCTCCCCCTTTCTGTGTGAATGAGTAATATTGGATTTTTTTCCTGACAACAGTTATTGGAAATTTATAAAAATATCATAAACCAAAGACAAATATCAAACTATAAAAAAGTTTTTTTATTAACTGAAATGTTTAGTAGGGGATTAATATTACGTCAATGTCAAAAATAAGTAATATGATGATTATTAAAATTAATTATTAATATTAATAAGAGAATCTATAAGTTATTTGAATTTCGAATTATTGTATAGATTTATGGAAAAGCTTTTTTTAAAGATAATATTAATGTCTTTTCATTTGGTCAAGCGCAGGTTATTGTAAGCTTTCATTTTTAATTTAAATAAAACAATAGAATTAATTAAATAAATCAAAAGAATGACCATGTGAATCGAATTATACAACAATGGCGATTAATTTTGTGGCTTAGTTCCTAATACTAAAGAAGACTAAACATTAAGGCTTTCAATAATTGTCTTCGTGTTTTGTGTCTGAAGTTTATTTACTAAGAGAATATAAAAACTCGAAAAGGTGATTACGATTGTCTTTTCGTGTAGAAATATAGCCACGCAAAGCGCGAAAAACCGTCACATTGGCGAGAATATATTGAATGCGCCGACTAAACATAAAGCATGTTAAACAGTGAAAAAAATAAAAGGGGAGAATAAAGCAAAGGAAAAAAGCACGTAAATTAAGTATTCTCGGAAAACTAAGCCCTGAAATAATAAAAATACAGGAAAAATCTACCTTTTTCCGAATATAACAATCAATCATGAGGAACAGACAATACAGGTACCGCTGCGAGGGGGGGGGAGATGATATACAAGGGGCGGGGAATCTAGAGAGCTACTACATTACACTGTGGAAAACATTCGTCATTTTTATTATTCAAGAACAACAATTCGTGCTTTTATTGATGGCATCGGACTTAATAGCGTTTTTCTGAAGAGGGTGGAACACGCTCAGAGGCCCGAATGAAGAATTTTGGAACGATAAAAAACAAAATAAAAATAAAATTGAAGGTGGTTGGGTACTGAGGTAGCTTAAGGATATGGAGTTGATGTGAAGGGGTGAGTGTAGGAGAGAAAATATTGCAGGTAATACTTCTAGAAAAGGGTGGGGGAAACCCAATTTGGGAAAAGGGACTGAACGGGAGTTGATTGGGGAAGGGAAGTTTGTTAGTAGGTGGAGGGAAGCACATGTATTGATTTTTTATTTGATATTCTTAGGTTTTTATTTTTTCAGACTTCACTTCCATACACTTTTTCCGGGCGAATAGTTTTGTTTATTTTTCGTTCATCTTCGTTCTTTGTTTGACTGAAGATTGGTAGTAATATTCCCCTGTAAGACTTTCGGTTGGATTTGCACGCCGCAATTGCTCCACGTTCTTTTTTATGATCTTCTTCCGAAAAAGCCGTCGCTTTGAGGAGGAAGAGGATAAAGATGTCATTCGGCAGAAAGACGGAGGAAATGAAACGTCAGAAGGCCTTCGTTTGTCATTTCAAATGGAAATATTAGTTATACAACTCCACCCTTAATGCCTTTTGTTATTTGAAGCAGAGTAAAAACAGTGTAATTGTGCATATATTGAACAAATGATTGTATTTCTCAACTCATGAAACAACACATAATTCATTTTACGTGTAAATGTAAATGTTTGAAATAAATGAAATGATAATTTGTACGGAAGCAATCTTAGTACAAATCATCTTGACCATGATATCAAAAATTAATTCTGATTTACACTTTAATACCAAATATTACATCTATCAATCATTAAAAAATTTTCAATCACCAATACGAGTATTACCTTAATGAATAATTTTCATAAAATTAATTACTTATAAAGACATTGACTCTAGGTGAGATTGAAAATTTTCTTAGATTAGGTGAAAATTTTCTCTTGGCTCTATAGCGAATTACCAACAAAAACTCATGTGTATTACATTGTTCATTACATCATTTAATCACAATACAGACACTGCATTTGCAGATTTCATACATGGGTGAGCAAGTAATAAATAATATCCTTCAAAATATGCAAAATGATACTCAATCAGTTTACTTTCATTTTTACTGTTTCAAACAAAAACGGAAGTATTACGTTTTTCGACGTAGACTGTAAATAAAATATTAAACTAAAATTTATAAAATGCATAGAAACTATAAAATGTTTAAACACTGCTTTATCTTTTTGCTAAAAATATCTTCAGATAAAACTCATTACTCAATATAGATACCAATAATAATTTTTTTTCAATTCAACTAGTGATTTAAGACAAAACAATTTTAATTTACGATTTTAATTAAATGAATAAATAAAAATACTTTAATGCTTGTTTATTTCAACATGCTTAAAATGTACACATACTTCAAATGTTAACATTAATTATAATAAAATATTAATACTCATGGATATAATCTTTGTTTAATTATAATAATGTTATGATGCAAACTCCGAGGTCAATCTTTCATTTGAGTTTTAGATTTATACAAAATATTTTGTTAATGTTTTATCTATTTATTATGATTTTGATCCAATTATAAATCTTTTCTTAGTTGCGATTTTTATTTGCTTTTTTTGAGAAAACAGATAAATATTTATGCAAATGAAATTTAACCAATTATTTAACTGCTTGATAGCAAAATATAAAATATAAAACTTCTGTAAAATACATTCTGTACTTAATTTTCTGTACACAAAACATGTAGATTTTTTTATTTTAGAAAATATGAAATTTATTACTGAATATTCGACCCCGGTACGAAAATGTACAAAGTTATCTGTTCCAGAAGACGTTACTGATGCCTAGTAGACATTATTTCTGATCAAAATTTGATTTGTAATGCATTTGCAAGTTGTAGTAAAAACAGACATTTTGGCGTAAATACAACATATACTGTAAGGAGAACCTTTTCTCATGAGAATTGTAAGAAGAAAAAATGGACACTTGCATCTCGATGAGTAAAAAAGTAAATTCTTACATCGAAGAAAGTATTCTAACTTGGGTTTTATCCTTTTTCTTGAAGGATTATTTTTTTGTTCAGCCTTTTCTACCCTACACCCTCACCATTTACGTTTCCGGTAATGCACTTCTATCAAGAAAGCAGCGCGGAAGAAGAAATTTTTTTTCTCTAATACGATTTTTAAGATGTGAGTCTGTTATTTTTTTCATTATTTTTTCTTCCATCGTAAGCTCAAGGTGGACTCTACTTTTCTTACTTGTTTACCGCTAGATGGCGCTGCTGCCGAGATAGTGTGTGTCTGTCTCTTTCCATTAAACTTAATCCCTTAACGTGGTTGGTTGAAGAACGGAAAGTGGTGGCCGGAAGGTTTAAAAAAAATCTTGAGTGGAAATAGTACGGATTTCGTTAGTTCTTATCTAGTTATTTTCCAACCAGTTTTTTCCCCTAGACATACACATATAATTGCTTCGATACCATAAAATTTCTATTTACATTCACTTTAAACGCAAATACTTGTAAAAATATATATACAGATATCCATATTCTCCTTTTACCGAAATTAATAAGGATGTAAATTTCAGTAACGGATCTGTCATTTATTTTACATGATTTTGTTTATAATTATATATTCAAAGCAATCTATTAAACAGTTGTTTCAATAAGAGAACGATGTATTAATATCTCTTGTGTTTAGTTTCTGATAAAAAAAATGCTTAGCTTTAAGTATGTTTTAAATTTTTAAATTTAAGATTTCATTTACTATTGTTGGCTTACTCATTTTATTTTAAAATATTAAATACAGATTTGTATATTTCAAAAAATTAATTTCAACCATATTTCATTATAACTTTGTTATGCATTGTTTGGTTCATACTTTAGCATTTAATAATCAAAATCTTTACAGATCTGAAGAATTGTTCTAAACAATTACTCATATTGAAATTTGGGGTTCAACTATCTACAAGTGTGATATCCACTTTAAGTCATTTCCATTATTCAGAGGTTCATTTAAAATAAAATGTAAAGAATTTCAGAATGTTAATAGATAATATACATTTGTTTCTAAAAAATGATATTTTATGGCGTCGATTATTCTGCAAGATTTCTCTGCACATATTCAGTTGATTTATTTCTCTTTCTTATGCTTAATCTGTAATTCAAAGAATATTTTAACGAGGTGTTTTTCTTACTGCTAGAGAAGTAAAAAAAAAATTATTTGTGTTAACAGTTAACAACATGTTAATGATTTTGAAAACTAATCTCATTATTTTTCCGGTAAGGCTTCAAACAATAATTCGAAATGATCGACGTTATGAAAAAATAAACAAAAGGGATTTAGTCATTAAAAGGAACGAAATACAGGTTTGTTTTCAAGAGAGCATTTTTCAATCAATGGAGCCAATGGGGGAAAATAATGAGGGATGCTCGACAAGATTCCAGAAATTTCCATGGAATGCTTCTTTATTTTTATCCCTCATTAAAATTTCGAAGGCTGAAATTTCATAAAGAAATAAATACGACAGTTCTTATTTTTAGAAAAAAAAATGGTCTTTCTGTGAAACACAATATTAATGAAGTTGTTTCTTAACTTTTAAAACTCAACAATATTAAGAAAATAATCTTCACCTCAATGGAGGTAGAAAATTTTAATATGTTTCATTTATTTATAATCACGTTTGAATGGGATGCGTCTCAAATTTGTTTCTCTTGGAATTTGAAATTCAATGCATATTCAATTAATTTCTTTTCTTAAATTTATCAAATTTATTCTGATGTTAAATATAGAAATTCCTTTTTTATCACTTCATGAATATAATTTTATTATTAGAATCAGAAAAGATAATGAATTTGACTTCAAATTAATAAAATTGATTAATATAATGTATAATTAATATTATTTAAATAATAGAACAGTTGAATAATAATTACTAAACTATTAAATGAATAAGCACAGCATGAAATATACATAAAATCTTAATTTTTTTCTTTTATCTGCAAATATTCATATATTTATTTAATTTCCGATTCAATTATTCTTGACCTTAATTTTTCAATAAAGAGTAATGAATGCCTTAATAATAACGAAAAGAGCTACTACAATTTCCACGATGTATCTATCCTGAAGGTATTTTCATAAATATCCCGGAATAATATTCCTTTCTTACCACAGAGATACTCTGAAAATTCTTGAGTATTCTGACTGAGGAATTCATGTATAAGTGTATATTAATTAAAATAGTCTCTGTCTTCCAGTGTTCTGTGATGGCTATGAAATTTGAATTTAGAAAATTATTTTCTTGAAATTAAAGTTTTAAATATTTTTTGACACCAAAGAATTAAAACAAGATTTATTTTCATTATATTATTTACCTCTGAGAAGCTATGATACTATATAATTTCAATAGATAAGTTACTTTAATTTTAATAACTATAATAAAAGTTTTTATTAATTTATACACATTTAAGAATATGATAAGGATCATTTTCAGAAAAATTACTTTATATTGTTAGAAAGGGTATCTTAATAAACACCAGCAGGAATAAATTGTTTTAATTGCGTTAATAAATTTTTTAATTACTTGTTAAAAAATATTATTCATGGCTTAGAAAGTGAGACACAGTTATGACAGAGTAAGGCAAGTAAAATGAAAGATGAAATATAGGTACTGCAAAGAATACTGCACAAAGGAAGATTTCTTATGTTACTATTCTTGTGTTAACCTCTTTTTCTTTCTCTTACAAATTCATACTAGCAATTATTAAGAGAAAAATTCATCTCTAAAGATTTGTTTTTAAGTTTTCTGTCCATATTTCACGTTTACATTTTCAGTAAACGAATAACATGCATTGCAGTTTATTCCCCAAACTTTAGTAATAGACATGTTATATACTGACAGGTAAATTAAAAAAAGAGAAATCGTGTTTCTTTTTTACTTCATTGAAAAATAGTATTTTGAAAAAGAAAAAAGCTATTATATTTAATTATAAGGCCATGAAGACTTTTCTAAAAGTAAATGCTATAGAAGACATGCTTATTCTTTACCATTAGCTTAAAATTAGTTATTTGCTGAATTGATAAGCACATCTATTGGTGCCCTTGTAGAAACAATTTATTTACAGCATTTTCTATCGATAGATATTATTTAAAAACCAACAAAATATCTTGTAGGATTTAACATATTCCATCTCGTTTCTATCTTATCTTAAAAGATGGCTGATGATTAAAAGCAATAGAGTTACATTTCTCAAAAATTTAATCGCTTTCTGTAATTTTGTTTTAAGGAACATTTTGGGAAATACGTGAAATTTT
>JAPDSC010004769.1:0-19170 GCA_026290005.1 Latrodectus geometricus | reverse complement strand
ACTATTAAAACATAGGCAAATATAAAGTGTTTGGTAATAATTTCTTTACCAATTCGGATGGTGTTTCCAAACGGCTTAGCAACTATGATTTTTACACTTTTGAAGACTTTTAGTTACTGGGTTTCTTAACACATCTTTCAAGATTTATGGTGATATAATGCATCTTTTTGGTGATATAATGCATAGAATAAACATTTTAGTCTTTAAATACCAGAGTTTCTTAAGACAAAAAATAAATTTCTACCTCTGAAATCATTCCACTTGAATTTAGTGGTTTGTGAAATGATTATACTATAGGTATTCCTCCAAAACTATGTAGACAACAGACTGTTGTACGGAAGTTTGAACCAATTGATACTTGGATAAAAAATTTTTATACTTCAAGGATCCTTTCCTGAAGTTTCTTGAAGTATTTTTATATTCAGAGCTGACATTTATCTTAGCATGTTTTTATTATTTGGTTCAATATGAATTCTTAGGAAACTTAAGATTTGTCATCAATTTTTCTAGCAGAATAAATAATTTAAGACTTTCATTGTGGACTGCATTTTTTTTTGGACCCATGAGCAAATATGTTCAAGTCGCGTCAATTAGAGAAAACTTTGGTCAAAAATTAACAAACTTTAATATTTACCTTAATAATATAAACCTAATTTAGAAATACTCGTTTGAAAGGACCACTTCCAATGTGATGTTGATTTTGTAATGTTTGTTGTTTATGAAAGACAAATAATCGAGAGATTAAACATAACTTTTATTGGTTACAACAATAGTAAGTTAATTCCATCAAGTCGTTCTAATTATCTAGCACATTAAACAACTTCCTAAAAGCAGTCTCTACTGTTGCCAGATACAGCTTAACTACTAATTTATTGAATACAATATTTATATATCAAATACATCACAGCTTTTGCTAAATAAATTGTGCGCAAAGTTCCTTCAATAAAGAATATTTTATATTAATAGATGCTGCGATTTTCTGTATCATTAACATTTTATCCATTTCTGCTCACTTATGAAGCTATAATAAACATTAACTTTAATGTTAAGAAATTCTATAATGGCGGACCGAGTTGCAATAGGGGCGCTATGGAACCCCATAGCAAAGATATTGTCTACCTATCATATGATAGGAGTGACTCCTGTGTTAATAAAACCGCACAACTTTGACTCTAATTAACATAATAGAACACCATAAACAGCTGATGAAGAAGTGTCTAACTTTGTCTACGGAATAAGAAATAATAAATCGAACTAGAAGTTTGTTAATTTTCAGATAAACTTTAGCGCCCTGATAAAAATATGGAATTTTTCTCAAAGATCGATTTTAATTTCATCATGAGCAGTTAAATAGGTAAGTTCCCAGATAACATTTCAATTGGTGCAATATTTCCGTGTATTTAGATAAAAAAAAATTATGTCAAGAGAGTGGTTAAGACCGGAGTAAGCTTTTTCTAAAGTTTTGAATTTCATATTTTTTGCCTTTTACATCATTATTATTTTGAACCATTTTAATTATCCGGAGCTAAATGTCACATAAACCAGATTTAAATATTATTTAAAAATGGATTTTCTACTAATTAGATAGGACAAGCTAAGCTCTTAATAGGTCACTTAAGGTATCTTAAACTTTATATTTGTAAAACATTTTTTTCCCAAATTTTCATTGTTTTGTGAAAATAATTTATCTGTAATATAATTTATATGTATTTAATCTGTAATAGCAAAATAACTAAATACGAATCCACTTCAATCTTCCCTTATTAATTCGGAGCTGGTTGGTTGGGTTTTATGGCTCAAGGTCCAAAAAGGACAAGCTGCGCCAAAATTAAAAAATTGATTCGGAGCAGACTTCTATTCAATGTTTTCACTCGTTTTGAGAAAATTATTTACGAGCCCAACAATAAGTCGTATACAAAATTGTTTTGATCTTTTTTTCTTATGGCTTCTTTCTCCCGTTACTATCCGTGGATTAAGTGATAGACTTTTCATTAATTTATTTTTCAGGGTCAACTTTTTCGACTTTCCCCACACTCCCTTTTCAGTTTTCGCCTAACTCTTGGGGCACTTATCACTGCTCTTAAACAATAAATTCTTTATACTGCAATCAGTTCTTCTCTCGTCTCTTACTTTTCGCACACATGAGATTAACTTCTAAGCTTAGCGTTTTTCTAAGCGCTTCCAATGAACCCATTTAGGTGAGGAAAGGGAGGATTAAAAATAAACATTTTAAAATTTATTATTTATTATAATTTATTAATTTCTTTACCATTTATTAGCTTATGATTTTTTAAATTCTAAATTTTTTGGATGGTAATTTTATTATGTTGCTATTTACACCTGTAATATGCATATGTGTGTGTATTTTTTATTTTATCAATTTATTTTTTTTAACTTGCTCATAAGACTAACTATTCATTTTTTTTTATCTTTTAATTTATTATGACACAATTATCAAAATATAAATCATTCTAAAATTTTTTTATTATTTTCTATTTATTCTTTTTTTCGATGCCTTAAACTTATCATGCCAGTCACCTTTCGTAATATGTTCTCTTTACATTCCATAGTAGTCTTTTTATGTCACTTTATTGAAAAAGTGTATTTATATTAAATTTATTTTTTAAGTGTTTTGACGTGACATCCCATTTCCCTCTGCTTAATATTAGATTGGGGAAAAAGAAATCCATTATTTTTACGTGAACTTTATGTAACTTTTTTTGGATTCGCTTAGTAAAAAGGTTTAAAACAGATTTAGGTCTTGCGCGTTACGATTTCGGACATGCGGTTAACTTCAATCATTTTTGATATTTTATAGACATTTTCGACGATGCTGTATCCACAAGCGAGGTGCATTACTAACATCAAAAATACCCGAACGGAATCGACGAAACAAAAATTGTACGTAACTGGTTATTACAGTCTTATATAGGACGATAAACAACTTTCACAGTTTTAGCCACCCGGCTATCTTTTTCGCCGTTACAAGAGAAAAACGAAAATGTATCGAATTTTCAGTTCGTTGTCTTCCATTTTTTAAAACCTTGTATTCGTAATTGAATAAAATCAAAAAACCGCAAGAGGATATTTTAGTGTCAAATGTCACCTTTCCAACGAGCATAAATCTGAAATTGTTTGATAGATACCTCACGAGATATCAATCACTACCGACGTCTACAGAAAAAATAATGGATTACTTTTTCCCCAAACTAATATATTTCATAGAATATTAAATTTGAGATCATTCCATATATGAAATGTTTTCATTTCAATAGTCATTTTTAACATTTATATAATGTGATACATGGTAAAAATAAAATAATTGAATATAAATATAGTATATTCATGTATCCTTTTCATTTAATTTTATTTTTAACATTATAATTTTAGTTTATTTTTAATTTTTTTTTATTTTCGTTATAATAGAATTTCAGTCTAACAGAACTAATGTTAATACAGCAAGCAAACAGTGATTCTAATAATACAGTATCTGAAGCTTTTTTATTGCTCTACTCCTATTTTCATTGCTATTTGTTTTAAATAAATTTAAGAACACAAAAATTAGTAACCTCTTTTCAAAAATGAGTTCATTAATTATTTTATATATATTTGATTTTAATTTACTTCTTTTTTTATGTGTCTTGTGTCCCTATTTTTACTCGTTTAGTTTTGTTTAACATTCCGCATAAAATGGCCCGTCCATAAAGTGCTCCGATATTCATTAATTATGCAAATTTTAACTAAGCATAATTTAATAAAAAAACAATAATTCTTTTTTATCTGGGAGTCTGTTCCGAGAGAGTATTACTTTAATAGCATTTACTTCAGATTTGCGCACGGATTGGAATAAAATACATGGCATCTGGTTCAGTTAATCTCTTATGAATATATTTTATAGCATTATTAAGATAAAATATTATGTAAGGATTTCTGTTACAATGTTTCAGTATTGGGGAAGGCATACGATCAATGCCAGTTTCTTTAACACATCTTCTAGGCACTCAGCAAATTTATGTATTTTTTACCACTCTGTATATATTGTTCTCATTTATAATTTTGTTACAGTGTTAAACAAAACTCCGCACAGTGTTATACAAAACTGTAACGGAAAGAATGCTTCTTTATGGGGCAACCATTTGAGGGGAACTTTACTCTCTGCCAATTTATCCATGAAGCTAAGTTCTATACAGCGAAAATTTCTCTTTAACATATGAGGAGCACTTTGAACAACTCCAAGGTTAGCACTTCAAGTAATAACAGGAATCCCAACGCTTAACTTTACAATAGAAGCAGAAGGAAAATTTCCCCCTTATACGTTGCCAAACAAATTTTTTTCCTTGATCTTCCTCTCCCCTCCCACCATCATACATTGAAGTCGAAATAAATGTAGATTCATTACATCCAGGCATTTTTCATGTGGAACCACAGATCTCAATTGATGAGAAAATTAATTTTCCAACCACAGATGGCAAGATCAATATTTTCACAAATGGATCAAAAGCAGGAAATCAAGTAGGAGCTACGGTAGTCTCATTCGGTAGGGATGGTTATAAAGTCTGGCAGGCCAAGCTCAGAGGCGAATGTTCAGTTCTTCAAGCAAAATTTCTTGCTTTGAGAGAGGCCGTCAATCTAAATAAGCAATATCAATCTCCAGTCACTATTTGGTCTGGCAGCAAAGCATTTATTAAATCAATTTTGCATTCTACCAATAAAAGCCCTTTAGCAATATTCATCCATAATGATCTTATTAGTTTTCCTCACCATGTGCAAACTGCAGGTAACATAAAAAAAAAAAGTAGATCAAGCTGCAGAAAATGCAGCCATATCAGACGACCAAAAAACAATCCTAACTCTTCCTCGATGCTCAATAAAATCCACCCTCAGAAACTGGGTAATTAAGAACTGAAAAGACTGGATGAATGGAAATACTGGCTGTTCCATCTTTGATTTAGAACTTCTGTTTCTATGCATCCCCTCTTTATTGGTCCAGAAATTAGATACTTTTTCTTACTGGTCATAATCCCTTCTCTACTAATTTTTAACGATTCAATATAGCTGCAACTCATTACTACACACGTGGAGAAGATGGAAGGCTACTTCTACTTGACAGCATGTCCATTATAACATCTTGGCATTTGGCAGCTCCAACATGATTGATCGTGAGCAATTTTCTTTGGGATGAAAACAGAAGAAATTTAGCAGGTAGAAAGAACCTTACTTAACAAAAGAAATTGTCAGAAAATCAAGCAAATGACTTTTCCATGCATCTAGGGAATGAGACTTTCCATGCATTTAGTAAGCAGACTGATTTTCTCCTTAAAACCCAATACTATTGTACATTTATAATGGATAATTGAATTTTATCAAACTTTAAAAATAACAGGTATTCCATCTGAAGAATAACCTTCATAGTTCATGTAAATATTTTTATTTCTTTTACCTTTTTCTTTTTGTTTATTCCTTATTTAGAAGAGTTTAACAGAACCTAGTTGAAATTCTAAGAAAACTATCAAATTATCCAGCAACCTCTAAGTAAACTGGTAAGGCTCATCCTGAGCTAGGTACAGGGAGGTCTGCTGGCATAAAACATAAAACTAGTTTTCACAGGATTTAGACACAAATTAGGATAATACAAAATGCAGGACTAGCCATACAGCTATCTCTATACAGGTGAGAAAGTATCCCTCTAATAAGCACCAAAGTGTGACTGAAAACAGACTTGTTTTAGCTAAATGTCTACAGAGAAGATTGAGTCAATGGGAATGCAGGAAAATCCTAGGATATCAATTTTTCTTTACAAACCACATTTCCAACGAAATGAGTGAAATGCCTAAGCAAATAATGAATTAGAGCTCAAGAGAAGACCTAAGGAACATCAAGGTAAAACAAATTTGGAAGACTATTTCAGCGCCAACATAGGAGAAAGAAACATGGGAAAAATATATAAATGGGGTGCTCATGTTTACCGATGTACAATAAACCTCCTAATGTAGTCACAATGTAGAAATACATATTCCAGAAATATCAATTCATATAATTTTTGTTTTCAATATTTAATTCAGAATAAATTTTTCTGAAACCTAACATTAATGCATGATCATGAAAAATTGTTAACTAGAAAATACCTAGTTGTAAATTTTAAGCAGACGCAAATTAAGATTCATGAAATAGATTGAAATATTATGACTACTTAGATGCTCAAAAGAATAAGTTCATTCGTTGATAGCAAGTTGCCACGGATTAAAATAAAAACATGTGCAGTTAACTGGCAGTTAGTATTAGCTAACAGTTTATGAGAAATATAAGAACTTAATGTCTAAATATTGAGCACAGTTAAGTACAAATCACTTAAGATATAAAATATCATAAGGGAACATGTAGTGGAAAGCCATAAAGAATATATTGCGAGATACCAGTACATTTTCTGGTTTAAAAAACATTTAAAACTAATTTTATAACGCATGAAACAATCTTAGAGGAAAAGCTGTGGGAACGGATGATAGATGTTGCTCTTTACAAACATTATATACTGGTTCCAAACGAAGACTCTGTACTTTTCAGTGATAGCATAAAACAAGGCTCTAAGTACACAACTTAAGGAAATTGACCCATTTTTCTATGATATACATGTTTTAATAACACTGAATGCAACAAGAATTACAGTACTTGGAGTTTTGGCTTTTTTACACAATGCAGTTAGATTTAAAAGCATTTCATCACTCAACTAGTTTATGGTATTTTCAACAGTAATGAGGGAGAGAGAGAGAAAAGGAGGATAATGCAGAAAATTAATTCACATTTGAACATTGATACTTTGTACTTTTGTTAAATAACAGATTTATCAATTGTCAATTTAAAGATTTGATTAAGGTTTACATTTAGAAAAATATAAGTGAAACAAAACCTAATTCATGGTATCATGTTCCTTATTTCCTAAAATTATGTTTAAAAATAATTACATAATCAATTTAAAACAAAAAATATTTCCATTTATATTACAAAATATTTTCTTAGCCAGATGTAATTAATCATTTATTACTATTAACATATTTAATAAAAACAATTACTTCTGTCTAGATACTAATTTAGGACCTAGCATAAATTATTCATTTGCTTTAAAATTTACGTTTTCAGAAAACTGTTAAGCAATGTAAAAAGGATCACAAGTTAACAAAATTTGTAGTGATCATTTTTTTTTATGGCGGAGCGAGTTGTCTTTCCGATTGGGTTAGACAGCCCGAATTCAAAACTGCTCGAAAATTGAAGAAAAGAGAAAATGTTTAATCCTGGTATGTTAGTTGTTCATCTGTCATAGCTCTACAATGTACTTTCTGAAGAGTAATGAAAAGAACCAGTGTCAAAAGTATTTTGTAGTCGTAGTAGTACAAGCACATTGTTTGTTAAAAGAAATCAGTGGAGTGAGTTTCATTATTGTCTGGTCATGTGTCAACTAAATAGAAAGTTAATATTTATAGGTGACGTATAAACTTAGTGAGTTTGTGGAACTTTTCATGTGTATACTGCATACAATAGTTTAGAAATTAGTTTTTTTAATGTGAATTAATCAAATATGCAAGTGCTATATACACAGGGCTAACACACATAATTAAGCGTGAATTGGTGATGAACGGAAGGCACAACATGAATTTGTCATTTACTAAAACAGCACAACTTTATACTTTAAGGCTAAAGCTATAACTATATTTCTTCATTTTTTATGATATATAATAGACTAAATTAAAAACTGTTTAGAATTTACCTGATGATGTTGGCTCGTTTGGGTCGAAAACATCATCATCTACAATGTCATAAGTTGGAGAAGCTCGGGTACCTGAAAGTTTTCAGAATATAAGTAAGAGGAAAATTTTTCATTCACATGTTAACTGGCAATACTTTCCATAGTATGACTAAATATATTTGTCTGATAAGATACAAGTTGGAAAATATGAAAAAGTCTTAATATAAATTTTTTGAACCCAGGAAATATTTATACTTGTTAGTTTATAGATATGAACCTTTCATAAAAGTAAATACATATATAAAGGGAATTTCTTTTATAAATTCAAGGCATTGCTAAAAATTGCCCAATATTCATTCTTTAAAAAATACAAATTATGGAGGACTAAAATTACGAATCGTGCTTTAGAAGGTCAACTTTTTATACCAAAATTAATGAATGAACAGAAGTTTCTATAAAATGTTGCTCATATTGAGGTTAAAAAGCACAACATTTAAAATACTACTCTAGAGTATCTTTTCAGCTGGTTTAAAACGACTTTAAAAAGACGATCCAATGCAGGCACTAAAAATACATAATACTTAAAACTTCTTTATAAAACAAGGTAGATTATCTCGGAATCCAAACTCAAATATTATGCGGAGAATACCATACCTCCACGTTCGATTATACGCTTTTTTACATCGAAAATATAAAAAGAAAGTGTGATTCCGTCATTACGAATATCTGATTTTAGTTTTATAATATTTCCTAAGGTAGTTCTGTTTTTACGGAAACCACTTTGTAGTGGAGTGATCCATTTATTTTTCTCTATCGTATAATTAAGACGTTTACTCATCATACGTTGCAGCGTTTTACTAAGGCAACTCTTTAGTGTTAGTAGTCAGTTATTTAAAGGGTTCGCGCAGAATCTTTTCAAAATTTCAGTATGTGGGAAATGGTAAAAGCTTCCCACCATAAACTAATGAACAAGGTAACTAAACAAGTTTTCAAGGAAATCAGTACATTAAGTATCATTATGTAACTAATTACATACGGACCAGGACTGAATTGTATCGTTTGAGATAGAGCTCTTAATTCTAACGTCTAGAATTTGCTGTTTTATGAAAAGAAATTTCTATCTTAAAATTTTATACGAATTCATTCAGAACAGTTGTTAAAAATTGGAGGGAGTTTGTATGAAGGATTAGGGGCTCGAAACTTCATCAAATGTCTCATAGCAAGTCTATATGCAATAACACAAGAGAATAGTATGTATCAGCACTGCAGAAAGACAAGTATAGAAGAATCCTATCTGTATAGATACAGTATTTTCGATGAGAGTTGGATTGTATTAATTCTAGAGCACGTAAAATTGACAAGCTTCAGCTGTGTAAACAGAGCATGATGTATGAAGTTTATATTTGTAAAATTTCCAATAACAATACCACAACCAACGTGATCACTTGATTTTGAACCATCAGTGTAAACCGGAATGTAGGAGGAAAATTGATATTGAATGTCTAAGAACATTTGTTGCAAAATAAGAGGAGCTGTTGCTGATTTACTGTATCCGGCAAAGGGATCGATTATATTAACAATAGGGGTGATCCAAGGTGGAAATTTCAGAGAATCTGTAATTTGGATTTGAACATTGGGGAAATCAGATGAAGATACAAAAGAGTTTGTACGTTCATAGAATGGTAGAATATGTGGTCGTGCATTATAAATCCTTCTTAGAGAGGAGCAGACAATCATAGATCTCAAAGGGAACGTCTCAGATCAAGGGGGAATTTGTTACAAATCACATAAAGGCTCTGAACAGGAGAAGTCCGGAATGCTCCAGAACAGATTCGCAAAGCTGAATGATGTACAGGGTCTAATTTGCGTAATACACATGACCTAGCTGATCCATAAATTGCACTACCATAGTCAATTCGGGATAAAATAACCGATTGATATACACGTAGTAAAGCTTTACGATCTACACCCCAAGAGGTATGAGAGAGTACTTTGGGAATATTTAGTAACCTTTCACATCTCTTACGCAAATCTAAAATATGTGGTAGGAAAGTCAACTTTTTATCAAAAATTAGCCCAAGAAATGATACTTGATTAACAACAAGAATAATTGTGTCTGACATCTTAATTTCTGGATCAGGATGAGGTCCAGTTTTTCTGCAAAAATGGATACATTTACTTTTGGAAGGTGATAAAGTGTGCCCATTATCATTACATCAAGCAACAAGATTATTGACTGCAGTTTGTAAATGACGTTCAATAAGTTGCATATTGGAACCTTGGCAGGAGACTTGATCATCAACATATAATGTTCCACGAATTGATGGTTGTAATACATGAAGAATATTGCTGATGCAAATATTAAAAATAGTAACACTTAAGACACTTCCCTGAGGAACCCCTTCTGATTGGATAAATGGATTGGATAAAACAGATCCTATACGGACAATAAAAATACGAGAGTTTAAAAAATTCTGAATAAAAATTGGTAAATTTCCTCTGAAGTTAAAATTAAATAAAGTGCGAAGAACTCCATAACGCCATGTCCTATCATAGGCCTTTTCTATGTCAAAAAAGATAGACACCAAATGCTGTCTCCGCACAAAGGCATTCCTAATTTGTGTTTCTAGGCATGCAATGTTATCAAGAGTGGACCTACCTTTACGGAATCCACTCTGATAAAGCGATATGTACTGATTGTCTTCAAGTACATAAACAAGGCGGGCGTTCACCATACGCTCTAAAGTTTTAGCGAGACAACTTGTGAGAGCAATTGGACGGTAGTACTGAGGATAAATTGGATCTTTCCCCGGTTTCAATATTGGAATAACTATTGCTTTGCTCCAGAGACTGGGGAAAACATGTTCATTCCATATTCTATTGAACAGAACAAGAATGTTTTTTAAAGAATCATGGCTAAGATGACAAAGCATCTTGTATGAAACACCATCTGGTCCTGGACTAGTATTTTTAGTTTGGAACAGTGCTCTCTGCAGTTATAGCATAGAGAAGTTGCAATTATATGGGTGTATCACTTTATGATGAAATTTTATAGGTTTTTTTCAGCTTGTTCTTTAATACTGAGAAATTTAGGATCATAAGACGCTGGGCTAGATACCCTTGCAAAAGCCTCACCTAAAAGATTCACAATATCATATGGAGAAGAGTATGTGACAGCTCCTCTTTGTAATATTGAAATAGAGAAATCTTGATATAAGCCAGAATTTGCTTTAACTTTCTTCCACAACTGTTTGCTAAAAGTTTATGACGTGATTGAAGAGACATCTTATCCAAGATTCTTTTTGTCTATTTCTTCGTACTCGACGAGCTAAAGCTTTAGATTTTTTTAAAGCTACAAGGTTTTCTATAGTGGGACTCCTACGAAAAATAGACCACAACCTTTACTGTTTCTTGTATGACACTTGACACTCATTGTTCCACCATGGTTTATGATGTTTGTGTGGAACTGGGGAGCGCTTGGGAATCGTGCTTTTGGCTGCATCTAGAAGTGCATCAGTAACTTTTTGCACAGCATCAATGTCCTCACTTTGAACCACTCTGTCAGTAATCACAGCTAATTGGGAGTAGTGTGTCCAATCTGCACGGTAATAAGAAGAATGGAAGACTTGTGGTCTACTTATACCAGTTTGAGTTACAATTAGAGGAAAATGATCACTGTTATGTAAATCATTTTCAACTTTAAAATTTAATAAAGGTAAAAGTACTGGTGAACAAATAGCCAAATCTAATGAATGGAAAGTTCTATAGGGTTGGTGGAAATAAAAGTTATTTCTGTGGAATTTAAGAGACAAATACTGTTATTCGAAATGAACTGTTCAATTATGCGACCACGAAAATTTGTATTATCACTACCCCATAAAGTGCTATGCCCATTAAAATCACCAAGAAGTATAAAGGGTGTAGGGGGCTTATCCAATAGATTGTTCAAATCACTTTCATAAACAACAGTGTGGGGAGGCAAGTAAAGGCTACAAATAGTAATGAGAGATGTTGTATGTTCGCGTACTGCAACAGCTTGTAGTGATGTGTTGAGGGGCTGGACAGAACTAGGGAAGCTACAAGACACAAGGATGCATACACCTCCAGATACGGCATCAGGAGTAACATATTTTTCTCACACAGTTATAACCAAGCAATTTAAAACACTGAGGTTTCAAGAATGTTTCCTGAATGGCAAAACACACTGAATTATACATATTAATCATGGTTTTGATATCTTCTTTATGAGTGCGAAAACCACGACAGTTCCAAGATAAGAAGGATACCATTAAATAAAATTAGATGTTCCGGCCTCGGAACAAGCCATCTGGGATTCAGATGAATCTTCACTTTGGAGTGTTTCATCATCTGAAGGATCTAACTTCACTGTACCTTTTTTGGAAGAAGTTATAGTTCTTTTACTTATAAAAGGTGAATTGTGGGCCTCTTTTTCATGCTTAAATTTTTGGGATCTTTGGGATTTTGATTTTGCGAAAGACTTTGGAGAAATATGTTAGAATGGGAGAAACATTAGTATTAAAAATATTTGAGGATAGTTTTGGAATTTAAAGACTTACACAATGTGTTTGGGTACCACAGGATTTCATAACTTTTTTAACAGCTTGTGAATAACTAATACCTCGTTGAGGGGTACGGGATGACACTACACGCCTTGCTTCGGGGTAAGATAAGTTTTGTTTTATTTTTACAATTGTAATTTCCTTTTCTAATATCCATGTTGGGCACAACCGGGAGTAAGAGGGATGTTCACCACTGCAGTTGACACATTTTTCTGGTAATTGACATGTATTGCTGTCATGTCCAACGGAAGCACATCTAGCACAAGTTAAGGTTCCCCTACAAGTATTTTTCCCGTGTCCAAAGCGTTGACCCTTAAAGCAACGCAAAGGGTTTGGGATATATGGTCGAATACTACAATTTAGGTAACCAGCTTTAATAGACTAAGGTAGTGTAGGTGTTGCAAATGTGAGTATGAGGTGTTTAGTTTTCATAATTGTGCCCTCTCTCCTAGCTGTAATGCGTTGTAAGTGACAAACTTTTTGGTCAACGAGATTATTTAAAATTTCCTCTTCTGAAACATTGAACAAATCAGCTGAAATCACTCCCCGTGCAGAATTTAACCTAGTATGGGCAGATACTATAACATGAATGTTACCAAGACATTTCAGTTTTAGAATGGTTTCGGCCTGTTTAACTGATGAAACTTCTATCAAGAGATCACCGGATTTCATCTTGCGAACATTTTTGATATTTCCAACTGTAGCAATAAGACTTGTTACAAAAGGAGAAACGTTATTAAAATTTCCCTCAGTTCTTTTAATGATAAAATATTTCTGTTAACATATCATTTGTTGCTCTATAAGGAGTAAGGAATTAGAAGAACATTCCATAAAAAATTTGGATTAATTCAGGGTCCGAACGCACCACCCACCACGGAGTCCAACAAGGGGGTGCAGGTTAACTGCAACAGCGCTAGTCAGGCCCTATACGCTTTCAATACACCTCTGAAGTGGCCTCCAACCTTATCGAGTCACTCAGCAGATATATGATCGCTTGGTCCATTCAAGCAGATTGATGAGTTGAGGACTACAACACACCTCCCGTTTACCTGAAGAAGAGGCCAAAGTAATGTGTTGGTCTGTGGGAGCCTCAATTACCAGGAACCTCCTTTCCAGGGACACGGGTCTCCACGCACGGCAAACACGTAGGTGATTTAGTCCCCAGGAGAAGCTATTACCAACAGGGTGGCGATAGCTGCTCAAAGGGAGCCCTCAACCTTTTACAAGGCAACCACAATGAGGGAGAAAAGAAAGAAAAAGCAAAGAATAGGAGAAATGAAAGTAGAGGACAGATCGCTGGGGTGCCTCGGGATTGTGACACCCGTGTTTACTTAAAGAAAGTAAACCCCCTGAGGGGGAGAGAAAAAGATACTTTATAGGAAACTGATATTTGAGATCTGATGGCACTACTCACAAAGGAGTCTACAAGGAGATGCGGATAATAGCAAAAATGTTAAAGAATTATAAGCTTTAAATACAAAACTGATGTGTAGTACACCCTTAGCGAGTAGCTCAGTTAAACCCTTAACAGTTTTTTAATATGCTATTCAGCCCATTGGAATTAACGGGAGTGTACGTGTTAAGCAGTTAATGCATGATCGCTTGATCTATTTGAGCCTATTGATGTGATGAGGACCAATACATACCCCCAGTTTTGCCTGAAGCTTAGGACAAAGTAACGAGTTGGTGTCTGGGGATTTAACAAGATCTGCCTCCCCAGGGACTTGGGTCTCCACGTATGCCAAACACGTGAATGATTTTCAGGAAGAGAAACTAATGCCAATAAGATGGCAATAGCAACTCAGAGAGAGCTCTCTCTCAACCTCTCAGGAAGCTACCACAATATGGTAGAGGAGAAAAAGGATAGAAGAGGAAAAAGACAGATCATGGTATCTCGGGATTGTGACATTCATCTTTACTTAAAGACCATGAAGGGAGCTACTGATGGAGAGATGCCTCAATTGCCATGGAAAGTATAAATAGGAATTGGCAGGAAAATGAACAGAATAAAGATCCTTGAGTACTTCAAGATTGGGACACCGTACTTACCTGAAGAATGAGACCCATGAAGGGTTAAGGCTAATTCTAACTCAATATAAAATCGCTTATATTGCGATACACACTGTTTCATTACTCTGCTCACTCTAAGAATAGAGACATGAAACACCATGATACTTGTTAAATGTGATTCCCGCCCCTGCAATTCTAAGGCGTCTGAAGAAAAACGCATAACATAAGATCATTTTCTACATTTGTATATATCATAATTTCACTTATTACTATTAATAACTTATTAAAATATAGGCATCTTGTAACGCAAGTATTTTTATAAAAGGCTAATTTGTTCTTACATTAACCAAAATGCAGTTAAATGTGAAGAGTTCCAACTGACACTTTATAACTTTGTAATGACAATGAATCTCCAATCTTTTCACACCTCATTCAGTTTGAATGTAGTGTAACTAGACAAAACTTCACTTACAGTGCGAAATAGGTTTTCAAGAAAGGTATTAAAATTTTCAACGTTTTAAAATTACTTATTTTATCGGATTCTTTAAAAAATGGGCATTTAAAATAAAGATAATTAGAAACCCAGTTTAAAGGTAAAACTAAGAAGTTTGTGGCTAAAAAATAATTTAATTTTTAATTTTCCTGATAGTTATTCAACTATTTCATGAAAGAATTCTAAAATTTGAAGATTATATTAACATTTCTTAAAGATAGAGATGTTACTTATTCCTATAATTTATATAGTTGAAATCAATTGTAGAGTGTAATCAATTTTAGAGTTTAAAAATGAACCAATTGAGTTGTATTTATCAGGTAATTAAAAATTTTATCTCTTAGATTAAGAATTATGAATTTTACATTACAGAAAAATAGAAATTTATGTAAAAATGCATCTTTAATACATAAAAACTATTTCAAAGAGTACCTATTTTTTTAATTCTTGCACAAAACCACAAATAAAAATGTTAAAATTTAATTTCTACTTGAATCGACTTACCTTTTTGAATGTCTTTGGCTTCTTTCTGTTTTTCAGCAGAGGCCAGAAATTTCTGCCTTGCTTCTGACATTCGTTTGCGTTCTTCGCCTGAAGATCAAAATATTAAGACATTTCAGTTTGAACAACATTTTACATTAACTCTCATGTGTTTCAGGAATTACACAAGATAAGAATTACATAAGATGTTTTCAGGTGAATTATTACCATATAAGACTTAATTTTATCCCTACATAAATATAATGTAATAAACAACTTTAAATTATTTCCACTTTATCAGATACAACATTAGTTTTAATTGAAATAATTTGTTATTTTCATATTTTTAAATCTAGTTATCCTGACAATAAACTTTACTAGTCTCAAGCAAAGTTCACCATTTAATAATCACATACAGATATACTTTTTTAATATAAAGGTTATAAATATTGTTCTTAAAAATTTTTCTAAACTTAAAACAAATATTTGATCAAGTAAAATATAATTTAGTAATCAAAAACTTTTGAATTAATGTACCAACATATTTTTCTAGCAGTTTAAGTTTTTCATCTTTGACAGATCAATTTTTAAGCAATGTTGTCAGAAGTATAACGAACGGGGAAAATTTGCACTGAATGTTAAGAAAATTCAACCAAAAGTTAAGGTTGGTTGGGTTTTATGGGGCAAGGTCCAAAAAGGACAAGCTGCGCCAAAAATTAAATATTGAAGAAAAATTTTAGAGAGAACACAAACTCAAAATTTAAAATACAAAAATAAATGTACATATTTTAAAATCTGAAAAAATATAAATAAATGAGAATATAAAATCCATGAAAGTTAAATAAACTGAAGGAAACCATTTTCCCTTAGAAAGGCAAAAGGTATCCGTGGGGTGACTCCCTTACTAAATCAAACATAGTTAAAAGGTCAGTAGCAAAAAATTTAAAGCGGTAAAAAAACAAGACATGAAATTAAAATACGAGAAACGGTATATGGTTCACTTGTTTCACACCGGAGATCCAAAAGTTAAGGAAATGTTTTTCGAAGTTCATAAAAAAAATGACGTTAATAAGATTTATATAAAACGAACTTGTATAAATGTCGTAAAAATGCTTGCTCTCTTTTTCAATTTATAAGATCAGGTATATATGATTTAGAAAAAATATGCAAATCATACTATAATTACACATGTAACTTTGTTAGTTAATTCATTGACAATCGTCACTGGGGTTCCGCCATGTCAGATGATTCATTTAAGTGATGTTCAGTTGGATGCATGCCAATCGGGATGTTAAAAGCTGATGCTGCTGGCACCTTATTATCTCTCTGATCCATAGACTCTGGAATAAATATCAAACCAAAGATTCTGCCTCCAGAAGAAGTGTTCCAAGCCAATCACAAGCAACAACTGAAGGAAACTGTTTTATAGTACTTTTGGACCGAAGAATTGTTTTGCAACTTGTTACAAACCAATATAGCTTCAGGGAAAAGATCTGCTAACATATTAAAAAGTAGTGTTTATCACACATTTTTTTATGCAGGGTAACCTGTTGTATCCTCTCACCAGACAAAAAAGCAGGCCCCATTTATCTTGGGGAAGAGAAAGTTTCCTATAGACAATGATGGGGCTTCTTATTTTTTACAAACCAGTCCAGATTCACAAGAAAAAGCGAGTCATGACGTGTGCTGATCTGGAGGAAACAAACCAGCAGGGATCCAAAAACACAATATTCTGGAAAGACAATTACCATTGTAGTGAAATAAGAATTTGGCCTGGAATCGCAGTCGATGGTCACATTGACCACTATGTGTTCCAGGGAGGAACTGATTAATTTGAGATATCAGGACGAGTTTCTTGGTCATATGTCCACCCATATGCCGCTGCAATTGGCAATACTTTTATTTTGGTAATGATAAGTACATCTTTATGTCGAGGGTCTTTATTTGGTGCGAACAAAACTCTTATCTTGATATCTAGACTACAGCTTCATAGAGCGTTTTTGATACTATCTGCGCAGACAAGATTCAGTTTTAATTTCTCTAAGGTCTGCTATAGAGTTGGAAGTCAGTTCAGTCTGGTTTTCACATGCAATTTCCGCAACCGGTAACTTGAGAGCACAGAAAGTCAATGGCGACAGTGTGTTAAATCTACTGTTGGGGATATCCCTTATTAAAACTCTTATTATTCCATGACCTTTTACCACTTAAAATTACGATTATTTTTTCCAATAATTGTTTTATCCAGAGTGGTTGCTTTTCTGTTGTAAACTTTCATTTTTTTTTTTTTTTTATAAGTCACATGTTATATACACTATTTTATAATAAATACTTGTATTTTGCACATAATCCACAAGTTACATGTAAAAAATTGATTTTTCCTTAATTAATAGAGGTTAAAATAATTTTCATTGAAATTTACATAAAGTAAGCATTTGATCTTTAAATTATTGGTCACTATATAATTTTGAGGCTTATTATTTTTATGGTCAAAAAATTTAAATACAATTTTGGAAATTACTGCATATTGGATCCAAATCACCAAAGTTTAAAAATTATAGTTTTCTAAATTCCCCATACACAGTTGCATGATATATTGTTTTATCATACAGATTATGTTAATGTGTTATTAAATTATACAGATTACGTTATTTTCACTGATTTTATAGCGGAGTTTTTCAACAATTCTCAAGGATCTTGATTTACACTACAAGTTCATATAGGACAAAGAAATTTTAAATATTTTCTGTTAAAACTGTTCAAGTTAATGTTCTTAGGAAATTAACTAGCATTACACTGTTTCTTGAAACTATCTCTTGCAATGCAATTGAAAAGGTTCCGTAAACTCCTACATAAAGGAATTCATTACTTGAAATTATGTTATTACAGAATTCGAAACAGCGCAGTTATATCCAAATTTGTCTCATTAATTAGAACGAATAGCTTCTCATTAACATAAAACAAAAACGGTCAACAGATCCCCAAAGAAAAGGTCAATATGGTCAACAGAAAATACCATTGTTATATTCAGAAAAATAATCTTATTGAATCGAAGGACCAATTCTATATCAAAGTAATTGAGCCTTTTTACAGAAATAAAAATTGATTAATCTGACCAAAGAAAAATTCTCGCCTTTATTTTGGCTATGGTCAAAGTCTCCATTTACTATCTAAGAGTTTGTTCTAATGAATTTTATCAATGGCTGATTTTATAGGAACATTATCACATAAAGCATCAAATCACTAAAACACCTCCTCGAAAATAGTAAGTCAACACGTCTTAGGTATCCATTTATACACAAGTTAGGAAATGTATATTAAGTTCGAAACTAACTTTCATCTTACCACTTAACTATGGTCCTTTGGAAAATTAAAGAGAAACTAGTTTATCCAGTCTTAGTTCTAATGCCAAATTGATTAATATATATTTATGGAAAGAGAAGTAAATAAGTTAACTGATAATTCAGTGCAACTTTCACATGGATTTTATCCCTTGAAATATTAACAATAATAAATCATAATTCAATGATAAGCAAAATAAAACTCTAAATCCTAATTCAATAAGACATTCAATGATATCTGTGATAAAGTATTTTTCTGTGATAAAGTATTTTTCTTGAAATCAACTATGACTTTATATGTTGTATATGATTTTGACTCAATCTGCCTCTGGAAATCTTTGAATAAAATTTTCACAGTTTTCAGTTTGTTAATTAAAAACATTTTTTAAAAATAGAAACTTTGAAAAATGCCGAAATTGTTTAAAGTTTTCAATTTCAAACTATGATTTCTAAGTGATTTTAAATCTTTCAATTGTTTTTGACTATTAGTTTCTACTATAATTATAATAAGTGTTTGTAAAATATTTATCA
>JAPDSC010004768.1:0-17713 GCA_026290005.1 Latrodectus geometricus | reverse complement strand
GTGTGTGTGTGTGTGTGTGTGTGTGTGTGTGTGTGTGTGTGTGTTTTATAAATTAAGATAAATGTAATATTGTACAAATGCTTTTGATTTTCATAATATTAACAATAGTATGCAAGACTTCGTTGATTTATTGCTATTTGTTTAAAAAAATAAAAATTGATTTTATAGATATAAAATACATTTTGTATGATGATATGAGTCAGTCAATTTACTGAACATGTATTGAAAACTAATGAGAATATTGAAACTGTTTCCTTTTCTTAAACAATAAGAATTTAGAAATTAAGTAATAAAACTAGGATAATTTTGTTTTTAGTTGGAATATTTTCAAAAAATTTTATGTTAACAATTATACAATTTTCTTAAATACATAAGAAATAACTTTGACTTTTTTGTGGAAAATATTGTATATTATTTACATTCAAAATAATTTCATTTTAAATGTGCTTATTCTTAAATATTTTATAATATAATAAAATAAATATAATAATAAATACCATTATACATTCTTTGTACTAAAATCACTTTTATTTTTAAAACTATTTCACAATTCTTTTATTAAAATGTTTGTGCCCTGCTTTCAAGTATCGTCAAACTCTATATTTAGGATTTTGATATTACTGATACTATAGACAAAAATTTTTAAATATTAAATCATTGAAAAATACACGCGTTGAATTACATTTAACTGATATACACATATACGGTAAACATATATCTGTGTTCTTAAAGTTCATAGTTATAATGAAAAATAATATTTAAATTTTAAAAAGACTTTTAATATTGAAATTTTGAAATCTAATTACAATATAATAGTTGAGAAATCTTTTCAATGATCAAACACTAAATGTATGCTACAAATTAGAAATAATAACCAATTAATGTTTATTTCAACAATCTATAAATTAAATTTAAAATAAATATTTAAAAAAAATGCTCTGTATATCTTTGAATATAATTACATGCTCGAAATACTTTTTATATTAAAAATATTTTTTCATTATTTTAAATAAATATAAAATACGGAAAAATCATTGAGAGATATAAAAATATTTTCATTTCTATCTTCAGAAGCATGAGTATTGTATTTAAAAAATAAGAATTTTTTATCCATCATAGAAATCATTAAACTGAAAAAAGAATTACAAGGAGAACCCATTACCATTTGTGGAAAATATATTATGACATTTATTTGAAATATGACATATATTTGAAAATTTCAGCAATTGATTAAATACAAATAATATGCAATTAAAACATTATGATAAAATATATTTTAAGATAGAATGGAAAAATATTAAATAAAAATTAATCTTGTCTATTAAATTTAGAAATACTGCGAATATAAGTACTAGAGAAAAACACAATTTAAGTTATTATCTCCAATTATTAACGCAATTTTGAGTCAATCAACATTTTTCACTTCTTGGTATTAAGAAATATTATAATATATAACTTTAATTTAACACCTGTTTTTGCAGCATTTGAAATTAAAAAGCAAGTGAAATTATAATAAATAAGATTTCTGATCTGTATGTGCTATTTAATTATCTAAGACCTTTTTGAACAGAACAACTGTTGGTATTACCTAGTTTATTGTAAAATTTTGCCAGTATTTTTTATTTTATCGTACTATAAAAGAAAGAGATATGCTCTTTGATTAATATGGACTAATTTGTTTTATTGGATAATTATTTACTAACAGATATATACATCTGATATTTTTAATTTTTGACACTTTCAAGAATCGAATTGAGTAGTATATTAAATTTTTAAATACATATGATATACTTTATAAATCATATTCATTAATGCAAAAAATAAAAAAAAATTATCTATATTTTCAGGCATTTGCAGCTTTATGTTTTATCTATTTTTGATTTTCAAAAAAGGAATTTTAATTGATATTTTAAGAAAATTAGTAAAAGTATGTTCTATGTAAAAATTAAAAAAATTAACAATGTTTTTTAACCTTTATTAATTCATATATAAGTTAAAAAACTTGAATGGAAATCACAATATTAATTCCCTTAAATATCATATGCTAAATTTATATTTTTGAATTCATAATAAAATTTGAGAGAAAAATTAATGCACTTTATTATATTATATAAAAATGAATTAACATATTATTAAGTAATAATTTTATTTTATTCCTATAATGCTTTTTATTATATCAAACGTTTTTAACATTATTCAAATTTTATGAATATATATATATATATATATATATATATATATATATATATATATTTGCTTAACTCTTTATATGTATATATTTATTTCTAAAGAAAATAAAATTTTATCCCTATTGATAAGCAGTTTATAAAGCTATAATTTTTTTATTAGAGATTTTTAAATGCAAGAATGAGATTTAAACTTAAATATAGAAGACATCGTGAACAGTAAGGTTATCACAGTTAGCTCAAATTGAAATAACATTTGCGGCTGAATACTCTTACACCTAAATATAATTAGAAATTACAATATTACAACATAATATAGACTGCAGCTATTCATAATAATTCGATATGCTACTGTGAATAGAATAGATAACCTTGTTCGTGAAGCCATGGGCGTTATATTAAAGCCAAAGTTTTGTAAGGTGTTATCAACAGACACCTGCGTTGTCAGTCAACCGTTGGTACTTCAGATGCAGTCTATTATTCTAGCTTTATAAGAAGGGATACCTCGTGATAAGCATAACACGGTAAACTCAAAATACCAGAAGGTATTTTGAGCATTTGATTGCTCTGGCAATATTTCATGACCAGGCGAACAGTACTTTTGAAACTAAAGAGAGAAAATTTCATTCCAGAAAATGAATACTGATAAAGAGTTTTAAAATTATTCATGGTATTTTATGATTATTTCCAAAAATTTATTAAATATTTAAATTTGATTATAATTAAATTATAATAAATAATACGTTAGAATATGATGTTTAGTTCATTCTCTATTAC
This sequence comes from Latrodectus geometricus, assembly GCA_026290005.1. Lineage (NCBI taxonomy): Eukaryota > Metazoa > Arthropoda > Arachnida > Araneae > Theridiidae > Latrodectus > Latrodectus geometricus. The sequence goes on along the minus strand of JAPDSC010004768.1, from coordinate 14,750 downwards.
TTGCAAACATTTTTTTTGATAATAAGAAATTTTATTATCTTTATTAAGTATGTTATTAATGTTTAAGCATCCTAAATGCATTCTGAACGATAAATAATAAACAGAAAAATGATGAATCATTTTTAAAGCTCAATTCTTTTGTAAAAAGAAGAGCAAATACCTGAAATGATATTCCATAAATATTAAATTTTTTTCATTAATTTGAGTAATAGAAAGTAAAATTTCCATACAATAAAATTCAAGTTTGTGTTTAGTTTTAAATCTCCACATTTTTCAGTTAACAATGTGCGTAACATAATAAATCTTCAAATCATTATTCAAAATAGCGTTTTTGGATTTAATGTTAAATTCCTTGAATCGAATGTATGATTCTGAATTTAATATTTAAAATTTACAACCAAAATATGTACTTAATATCAAATATTACGCGTTTTTTAAAATTTTATTTATCACTTAAAAGCGTTAAAAATCATTCCTTTTAAATTTTAAGTAAATACACATTACGGTATCTAGTTCATAAATGTTACAAATTTTGCGAGAAACACACGTACCATTAGTTAATTCAAATATTTTCTATAATTAAATAAATATTTAATATTTTTAAATAGGATTTTCAACCAACTATTGGCTGAAAAGCCACTTTAAATATATGTTCATTTGATGAATGCAATATTTTTGAAGCTGGTAATAGTATACATTTAGTCTTAATTTACTCTGAAGAGAGTGTGATCTTGTAAAAATAATCTACCTAAAATAACATTCACAAATAAATCATCCAAAATAATATGTGCAATCGATAACAAATATTCTGACATTAATATTTAAATTGTTTCCTTTATAAAATTAGTTATTTAATCATTGGACACAATATTAAAATGTTTAAATGTTTTTTAATGGTTGACTGAAGGATAAAATTATTGAGTAATATACATAAATTACCTTAATAATATACTAACAATTAAGATTATTGTGTGCAAATATTTAATAAAAAAACAATATTATGTTTCAATTTGATTAAACAATGTCCTTAAATTATATTTTTATAAAGATATTTTAATATTACATAATAAATATGTAAATGTATTCTTTTTAATATATGAAAGTTGTCCCCTTTTATATAGCAATGAAAGTGTAAAATAGAATCATTTTTTAAATGTATCTCTCTAAATAAATTTATTTCACTACTCATCAGTTACCAGTAAAATAATTAAATCATTTTATAAATAAACATATGAAAGCACATAGAATGTCAAACAAACTTATGTGCGTGTATGTATGAAAATATATTTTTGAATATCTGTTTGGGTATGTTGTTGAACAACGAAAAACGGTTAATGCATTTCTGCCTTCTAGTTCTTCGTCAGTTAGATTGGCAACTTTGGAGTTTTCAGAATTTCATTTTCTGTAACACTTGAATATGGTCAGTGATCTATAAAAAATCCTCCCGAAAGCCAATCTGATTGACGGCTTCATGATTAAATGTCTTATAATTACATTAAGCCATTTGACACTTCTCTTCATGTATATGTCAAAATATATAACAGCATATTATTGAAACTACATTTTTAATGTGTTTATTGAAAAATTCAAAATTAATTTATATATAAAAATTTTAAATTTAATATTTTTTCTTATATAAAATATTATTCTATGAATTTATAATTTTTACTTCTAATTTTAACACTTTTTAGTAACATTATTATATGTTATACAATATTTTTTTGTATAAAAATATTACAATTAATTTTTGTAAAATTTATTATGGAGCTGATATATAAATTATGTCCAGATATTTAAGAAATATTTTTAGAGATTTAATGTACCTTTATATTAAATATAATGTCAAGTTCAAAATAATTTAAGAGAATCTGCCATAAAGTGTTTATCTCGCCATCGACAATTTAGTTCGATGTCCATTTGTGATCTAATGAGATTCATGTTAGCTTCTAAAGAATTTTATCGATTAGAACATGACACTGCCAAAAAATAAATCACCGTTTATCTAGCGTGATTAAATTTTCTCACTCTCGTTAAAAATCTTAATTAAGTTTTGGAAATAAGTTATGCCCACCTTCGTAATTTTTTTGAAATGCAAAATCTGCCATGTTTGTTTAAATTTAGTGCCGGCGTTCTTTTATATCAGAATTTTATGGTTCTGTAGTATATTTCGGAGCATCTTTAACACATTTGTTATTTAATTGTGGATGTTAATTGTAAACATGTTTCACATGAAGTTTTAAATTTTTAATTTACTTTAACCTACAATATTGACAAACTTATAATAAACTAGATTCTTTTAGAAAAGATAAATAATTGAATAGCTGATTTTCAATTATTGTCTTTTCAATGCTAGAACTTGTTAAAAAATTATTTAATTATTTTTCTTTTTTTTTTGGTTATAATATTCAGAATTAAACTTTTTTACTAATTAAAAATAGTTTAAGTAACAAAACAAGGTACTAATGAATAATTAATTAAATTTTTATATGAAAATTATGTTGAAAATATTTATTATTTTTCATAATAAAATACTTTTGATTGAATTTAATAATTAATTTGAGAAAAATAAGTTAAAAGCTCCTTTGTTTTAAAAATTATTTGTTAGTTAAAAAAATTTTTAATTTTTTTTTAATATTAATGATTCTTCTTTGTTTATTGTTATCTTATCATTTATATATGAATAGCTAATGTTATGCTTTTGAAGTGACTAATTTATTTTAAGCTATGAAATTTAAGGCCATTACCAGAATAATGCTATCACTAAAGAACTCTCATATGAAATAATATCTTTTTAGAATCAATTTTATTTTTATTGAATTAAATATTTCTGTACTAATAATATAAAAATAAATTAAATATTAACAATATGGAACATTTCAGATTTCATAAAAATGTTTTGTATAAGCTTTAAGTAAAATAAAAATTTAAATGAGAATTGTAAATTTTCAGGATTCCTGATAGTTGTTAAACTACATCTAAATTAGAAGTTCCAAAACTCAATTTGAAAATAGTACATTAAGTATATAAGATTGTGTACATTAAGAAATTTTTCAAAAGAAAAAGAGCTTAAAATTTAACAACTTACATTTGAGCCATCATTTCTTTTAAAGAATTCATTCTGAATGGATTTAAAGTGATATATCTTTCTTGCTATTCTGAAACGGACATGTAAAAAAAGATTCTTGAACTGTCAAATATTCGAATTTTTATTGACATCCGGTCTCCTGAGATATTGATTTAACAATCTTTTTTTCCAAATATTTAAAAAAACAAAACTGCTCCAAGTCGTAAAAGCTAAACCAGTGCAGTTTTTAAAGGAAAAATATACATACTTCATCGATTAAAGTATTTACTCAACCCTCCAAGTTTGCGGTAAGGAAAATATTTTTAGCAGTACCACATATTTATGATGTAAAACAAGTATATTGGTATGAATGTTTGAAATATGTATATAGTAAGGGTATATTCGTTTTCTATGGAATGCTAAGTGTGAAAGGGAAAACACGTTATGGAGCTATTGCTGATTTAAGTGATCTTGATTTCAGTGTACAAACACATAAATAACCTACTAACAAAATTGTTTTCACATATATTTTTACATTATCTTTACTAATGTCTATCAAAAAATAACTTGATGCCATTGATAGCCAAATATTCAAAAATCAGTATAGTTTTAGTTTTTAATAATAATATTAATATTTACTTTTGAAAATAATTTTATTAATGCTTGAAACATTTTTAGGAAATAATGAAAAAATAGTGAAAATAAATATTCAGTATTTTTATTAAAGTACTTAATAGATAGAATATACGTTTACTTTTAATTAGAATTTTATTTCGTTTTAATCTTATGCTAAATATAGAAAATTTTGTTTGATAATATCTTATTTTTTTATAAATAACAAACACATTTTTGTTACATTTATAAAATTTAAACATACTAGTAAGTATTTTTTATTCTTCTGGAAATAAATTTTCCCAGATCCAGATACATGCAAGACATCTTAATTTAAGTATATGTTCATACTATCATTGTTTCTACTAAAATGGTTTTTATATTGAGTAAAATATGTTTCAGTCATTTTTATTGTTGTAATTTGCTATTCAATTAGATTAGAAAATTCACATTTATTTTATCTAGGAAAGTTGAGTTATTTTTTAGTTTGACTTTGTCTGATTTAAAACCAGTCTTTTTTTTTTCTCGATCACCATACCATTTTCTTTAGAAATAGTACCAAATTAAAATTTAATATATCGTTATAATTTCATTCATTATCATGATTTAAGGAATATCTTACTTTTTTTTCAACTAATCTGATTCTTAGTGTCTCTCTCTCTCCGTAATCTCTCAATTAATAAACAATATGTTTTGAAATAACCAATTCATCGTTATCACTAGTTTCTGTTTTGAAAATGTCTGTTTTAATTAAAAACATATTTTTAAATACGTAGTTCTTAACTTAAAATAGAGAAATTAATTGATTTCTATCAATGTAACTCTCGTAATTAATTTATATTTACATATAAAGCAATAAAAAAACTATCATTTCTTGCATCTTATACACTTTAATTAAACGAGAATGTTAAATTTCGAACTACCCTGTTAAAAATTACAAAAGTATTCAAAATAATTTACTTTAATTTGGTAATAGATTCGTATCATGTTTATTTTAAGATGAAACCATATAAATGCTTAATTACAAAACTAATTTTACTTGATTATTTCTTAAAATCAAAGAAAACATATTTTACTGATATTATCGACACCAATTAAAGAAATTTGTCTGATATGTTTGATTTTATTAAAAAATATTTAAAAATGTTTGATTGATTAAGAATTTTTTTATGCCAAATTGCAGTAAATTTAGCCATTTTAAAGATAATCTTTTATTTTTAATATTTTCTTATTGTTTTCATTTTTTCAATCGCGTTTCTATAAAAATAAAACTGATAAGACATATATTATTGCTTTTCCATATCCTTATCAGCATTATTTATTATATCAAAATATTTCCTTCATTAAATTATTTCAATGAGTACATACATTGTATTTGCAAAATGTTACAGCACTAAAAGTAATTAGAAACATGTAAAATGCGTATTATATATATATGTATTTATATGTAATTTTGTGAGTGAAATTTAGGTATAATTTCTTGTATATTTTAAAAGGCATCTCTATTTTCCGGTTGGAAATTACATAGCACTGAACTCATTATACTCAATATATAGCTTTTAAGTAATCATTAGTTAAAACTTTATCCATGTCTATTTTAAACTAATAATTCCAAATTTGTTTAAATATTCTTATCAGAATATGATCATTATATTTCTCGCAATCATAAATCATCTTCTTCTCTATTAAATTCATTAAGTTTAATGTCATTTCTTCACTATCTCATAATCATGAAGTTAAGGCTATTAAGTGATATCCCCTAATCCGAAGAAAATGTATACGAAGAAAATCCCTTCCCTATATACGAAGAAAATCCCTTCTCTAAATGATTTATGACGTAATGATATAATCTTTTGAATAAAAGATGGAAGACAGATTTTGATGTCAGTAATGTACCGATTTTATCTTGAATCTTTGTTCTTTTAATCTCGTCTTAAGCAAATCTTCAGAAATGACACTATGTTTCCATGAGAAATACTTACAAATAAATCTAAGAGTCTTGATAGTCAATACAGTAGTAAATAAATTTGGTTAATATGAAAATATGTTAAAATATTTATAAAAATGTTTATAGTTTTTAGAAGTTGAGCAATAAGCTTATAGAAAGAAATTTCATAAGGTTATTGCAAATCATTTGCTTTATCATTAAGCGATATTAATAAACAAAATATCTCTTAATAATAAATCAATTGATATTTATGTTTTTATAATAAAAAACTCTTTTCAAATTAATGAAAGTATATCAATTAATTATCTTAGCAGAAACAATTTTAATTAAATCCTCTTGAAAATATTTAACATTAAAATTCTGCAATATATTTCATGAAAAGTTTTCGAGTTTATAGAAAAAAACATTTCCTTCTCAATACTCACTAGTCATTTGAAAAAGGCACATCGTTAATATTTATATTTCTTGACCTTAATTTCACCTTGACCATTTAAAATCAGTGCGTTTTCTTTTTGATAAAAAATGGTATTAGAAGTATATTTTATGTAAAAACATCAAAAACAATCGGAAATAATTTTCATCTTGAAGCTCAGTTAAACTCGTAAAGAAAGATATTTTATTAAATTTTCCAGAAGATCTTGCAAGAAGTGTAATATTTTTATACGAAATTATTTCTCTTATGTTTCTCATTGTTTTCAAAATATGTTCTCTGTGTATAAAAATGCATATATATTCTTTCACTTACAACAACTAAAAATGTTTTTCTCTTTAAAATGTACATTTTCCTCAAGTCTTATTTCTTTTTGGCTATAAATTGTACTTTTATTTGCTGGAGAATTGGCTTCTTAGATAGGATTCTCACCCGGGCAATGTAAACGAAATAGATTCGATCAAAGTTTTACTATTTTTCATTTGGTATAGCAGAATGGAATCGAAAGAGCTTTTACAATGTTGTAAAGTTGGATTCTTCGTGCTACTTTTGCTATTTTTTTTATTTCCGCATTTCGTCTCTTCGAAAACAATTTCGATATCCTCGTAACTAAAAAGATATTTTCAATCTGGTCGCAAGTCAAGAAATATTAACTAGTTCCGTTTTTATTCAATAACGGATATGAAAAATAAAAATAAATGCATTTCTTTTTATTTCCTTAAAATATTTACTGAAAATAACTTTGAAACACGTTGGATAAAATGCCTTTAAAATACTTTCAAATGTAGAAAGAATTAAAATACCTCGTTGTATGATATAATATTTATCAATTATTTCTATTTTAAAATGAGTATCTTATATATATATATATATATATATATATAATTATTCATGAAGAAAATGGTAATTATAATCTTAAATAAGTATTTTTAGGCTATGTCTCATTTATTATACACACATATACAAATGTATATAATTAAACTCATCGCAGTGTTTTAAGAAAAAAAAATTATGTTTTCAATGCCATTTAATAAAACTGTTCTCCTTCGCAAATATAGAAATTCTAAAGGTAATAAATTTCTTTTGTAAAGCTTAAATTTTAAAATATAATAGTGTGTGATAAGAATCAATTATTAGTGGATAATATTAGATAAACTATATATGATAAAACAATAAATTATTAACAATAATGCTTCAATATCATCTGCCAGAATTTTCATTAATAGAATTCGAAACTGAAAATATACTACAGATTATCTGACCACGTTGTAAAAAGTATAACAACATAATAATGTAAACTTATAAATAATCAATTTAAAAATGAATAACTTTTTTTCTAGAAGGATTATAATGGTATAAGAATTCCAGTCCATCATATAGGAAATTTATATACTTCTAAATATTTTCAATTAACTTCATTTGAGAGATAATTTTTAGATCAAATTGAAATATAGAATAAAGATCAAATATAATGGTAACTAATCATAAATTATAAATTCACATTCTAGAGAAGTAATTCATAACTAGAGATAATGATAACAACCAGCCATTTTTCTCTTGCGATTGAATGAAGAGCGAAAAGATATCCAAGTTAGAGTAACACATGCTATTAAAACCTTTATGCGACATCAACCGCCTACTCTGTCTAGTGGTTAGCATGCCTGACTGCGGATAGGGGGGTCTGGGTTCAAATCCCGGATCGAGCATATAGATGTACTTTCTCTCTCTCTATCCTGTCTTTGTCATTTCCTTGTATGAATGGAGTCTGAATGGTTCCTATCCTATATATAAAAGAGTACCTATGGCATGTATGTTCAGAGGTAAAGTCAGTCTTCTGCCCTTGTGATTCCTCTCCAAAAAAAGAAGCTACATACTACCCTGTGCCAGATCTTCTGGACCTGGTGTGGGCTTTCCTCCACCAGGGGGATAAGCAGCAACAACATGACGACATTAGAAATACTAATCACTATATGAGTAGATCATCCACGCATTTTCATATCAACACCCATACTATAAAGAAAAAAATAGATGTGACCAAAGAATTTTTTTTCGTTCAGTGTTGTTTGATTTACAACTTTAAAGAAGGTTTATCAGCAGCTGTATCAAATCATCTAACAGACGTGAAGAATTTGGAGACAATGTTGTTTACTATCGTAATGCAAGATATATGTTTCTTCAATTCAGTTCAGTAGATTCAAGACAATGAAGCCAACTTGAGCCAACCACTCATGGACTTGGTCTCAAAAACCCCTTGTTTTACTGAATAGCTGGAGGCACATTATCAGAAAGTTTTGTATGAAGATGAATTAATTTTCGACTAACAACTGATTACACTTTATGTAGATCATTTTCTTGTTGACCTTGTAGATCATGATTCATTGTAAAAATAAATTTCAATTTTAGAACTATTTGTTACACAGAATTTTTATGTAAGCATTTACAAATTTAAACATATTCAAGAAGCAGAAGGATCTTTTGAAATGATGACAATTGCAGAGATATATAATTTTTAACAAACATAATTACTATGAAATTATTACTTAAATAGACATTTATTACAGATTTTTTACTAATGTATTATGTAAATTTAGATTTGTCAATTCTATTTTAAATCAGTTCATTTTCTTTTCTTTGAAACATGGAAAGTTTTATTTCTATCCATTTATGTAATAAATATGAATCCTTACAAAACTATAAGAAATTGTATATTATGATTTATTATAAAAGTACTAAAATACTATACCTATTGTATTATAAAAAAACAATTATATGTTGAGAAATATATAATAGATTTATGCTATGTGGTAAGATTTTAAATAAAGCATATATTTTTTTAAATAACGTGTCGGTAATTTTTTTCAAGTAATAATAAGATCAATGAAGAAGCAAATAATGATTAAGGAGGTATACTTTATAATTGAATAGATTTCGAACACTGCATTGAAAATGGAAAAATTTGTGTCCTTAGTAGAATACGTATCGATAAATGTGTCTTTATATCTTAATAGTGGACAATTGAATCGTCAAAGTCTGTTGAATATTTAAACTTTAAAATCATTTGGATGTTTTAAATACATATCAGATTTACGGAGGAAATTTGTTTTTGATATTAAGTAGTATTTTCACATCTCAATAAAAAAAAACTTAAAATCCCCGTGCTTGAATCGAACAGAAAAGTTGAAAGCAAAGATGCTACATTCATCCCTCCTTCTTCAACTAAGGCGCAGATTGAATATTGAACCTTTTTAAGAACAGTCTGTCCCATTTAGTTGGTTACATGCCATATAGGTTAACAGAAATTCAAAGTGTAAAAAATAATAAATTTATAATCTGTTAAAAAGTTTGAAAACATCACTTTGTATATTGACATCGAAATTACTTCAACCAATAAATCAATCCATAGTACTTAACGCAATTTCTACTTAAAATATGTTTCCTTTAAAATTTTTATACAACACTAGTCAAAGCAGTAGAAGGATATTAAGAATTTTAGTTGACATTGTACCTAGATTATTGCCCAAGGTTTTAGGTTATATAAAATAAAAATGATATCTGTTTGGCACAAAAAAAAGCATTTGGGTACAAAAAGAAAAAAATATTTAGACATATAAGGAAACATATTAATAAGGTGTTTTTTTATAGAGAAAATTGTTTCTCTATCCGGATGTTGAACATCTTTGAAACATAAAATGAATGAGGCCATTAATGTTGGGCTTGGGTATTGTCTCCTACTCCCCCAGAAAAGTTCTTTCGAATTCCTGGATAGTATGTGGAACGAAAGACATCCTGCAACTTGTCTATCTAAAATGTCTGAAACATTCACTAATAATTTCATGTCCGGAGAACATGCTAGTTATCTCATTTGTATGATTCCTTCCTTCAAAAGGAAATTAATCACTAAGTTATCACGACGTGGCCGGCATTCGTCTCCAATTGATGCAATGTAAGAGGCAACAGTAGATCTGAGAATCTGATCCCTATACCAGCGACTGGTAACAATTCAATTTAGAATGATATGATTCCATCATTGGAGATAACCTAATAGACCCTCACTCTAATAGACAAGGGACATAATAATAATAGTACATAATAGAAACAACATGACACTTTCATGACAAACCCAGGAGTGTTTCTAGTGTCACTTCTCTCCAAATAAAAATACGCCTAATATCAGGATGAAGAGAAAAATGGGACTGGTCCGAGAAAAGAAAATCGAGCTATTCATTTTTCCTGCCTGCTCCCACCTGCTCCCTGGATGCTTTTCTGTTAACGCGAAACACACCATTAGTGGATGGGCATACAATCCTAGAGCGTAACGGCGATTTCGTCTACTTTGTATTGAATCTGTAGAGCGAAGATGTTGTTGAAAAATACTTATGTGTTCACGGTGTCTTCGAGCCGTTATAATGGTCATCGTTGGCCATTGTTGCATGTCTACGATCTCACCCTGAGATTGTTTAAATTTCCACCACCAAAAAAAAAAAAAAAAAAAAAAAAAAAAAAAAAAAAAAATTCCAAATCATGGAAATCACATTTTGTGGAACTTATGGAATCTGCTGATTCGTATTCTGCCCCCCCCCCTTTTTAACCAGGTAACAGCTAAGAGTCTGATTCGGTAAAATGACTTCGCTGAAACATCACACTTATTATTGAATGTCAATTATACTTTCCTGTTTTGTCTTATTTAAGTTTAAATCCTTATCTCATTCGTTCCCACTGAATCGGCATCTTCAACATAAAATTTGCATGCCATGGAGTTTAAAAATTAGAAAAATTTACATTTGTGAGTATCGTCTTCCCTTTTTTTTACAAAAATGGCGTATACTATTACTTTATAAAAAACTTACAATACCTTTTAATTATTTTAAGCAATATATATATTACAGTTTTTACATCATGCTTTGAAAGCTATTATTTTAAAGTTATAATATTCTAACATTTTGTTTTGTTTGATAATATAAATAAAAACTTAAAAAAATCAATCCCTCATATTATCTATTAAACAATATTTTGTTAAATAAAGAAACAATTTTAATAGCATATATGTGTAGCGAAGCTAAAGTACTTCACTAATTTTCTAAATTCTTAAAATGACGAACTTAGAAAATGAAACTGTTTTGACTACATTTCTTAACGTTCGGCTTATAAAAATAAATTGATTTTTACTTAGAATCTTAAATATTTCATTAATTCAGAGTTTAGTAAAATTTTTTTAAATTTGTAAGTGTGAATCAAATCATGCCTTAAATTTTGAATAATTATACTTGAATTATTATTTTTTCTTTTAGGTTTTAATTTCACAATGCTGAGGAAAAAAATCATCTTCTAATGTCATTAGAACAAGATTTCTGTCATCATGGTATAGTATAGTTTCAAAATATATTTATCTTATAATCTCTTTTAAAATGTCTAAGCATTTATCTGTCATAGTTCAACAGTATTTAAATTAATGAAATTATGTATGATGGCATTTTTTATCCTAAGTTCGTAATTAAATTTTGAGAACATTTGAATTGTTTATTCATATTTGTGTTGTTATAAAATTCATTGAATTATCTTGCTATTAATTAATTTCTCAATATTTCAAAGATAATTTATTTTGATTTAACCTCATGTGTAAAAAATAAATGTTATAAATTTTACGGCGAATGGTGGTAAATAATAAGTATTCATTTCTTGAATTCTGATTTATGCACAATAGCATAAATTAGATAAAATTATATACAATTCTAATCATGATTCATTTTTAGTTCAGTTTTGAGAATAATTTCTTAAAGATTACACGATTAAATTAGTTTGCGATGATTTTCTTTTTAAATTTCTTATATTTTCCTTTATTTTAAAATATAAGTATAATGTTTTACACTATAAAGTTTTTTTAAGAGTAAAAGAAAGCATTAAATTTTAGTTTTCTTGATGGTTTATTAATGATATAAAGTCCTATACATGGAAAACCTTCTTCATATATTAATCTGCTTCTTATATCTAAAGCGCCTATATTGCTGTTAAAAAATTATATCAGTTTAAGATGACTGTGTACACTCAAAAAATATAACAACTCATTTCTTAATGTTATTTAAATGTTTCTAATTGTTTGACAGATTAATATGTTTCTTAGGTTCGCAAACACATTTCTCTCTCTCTCTGTCATTATGTTTGTTTTGTTTTTTTTAATTCTTCTAAATACTTGCATTGGATAATAATGTTTCTGACAAACCATTAATTTGTCCACTACACATTTCCTACTTTTCCGGACCAATGTTTCTCTGTGATACATAAGGTTAGATATTTAATCAGTATAGCGGTATCTGATAAAAAAAAAGTATCAATGTATAAATCAATTGACTAAAGAAAATATAACATAGTATTTAATTTATGTTTTAATATAATAATGTAAAAGAGAGAGAGAGAAGGGGGTATATTTTATTTATCTTATATTTTATTGTATTTCTAATACTATATTTGAAATACATATAAAAATGTGTGTTTAGTTCTTCAATAACTTAGAATTAAATTGTTATTAAAGGAAAAATTTATATAACTTTTCTAATGTTTGTTAATGGTTTCACCAGCATATAATCATCTACAGAAATCTGCAAATTATTATTAAGTATAGGCAATTTTTTTATATTTGTATAGAAATGTGATATTAAAAAGTTACGTATCTCTTCCAAACTTTTATTCAAAATATTGGTAAAAACTCTCCCTCAATGTTATATTTTCTTTAGTAAATAATGTAAAAGTTTAATGCACAAGTTTATATCACTGTCTCTTCAATAAAATTGATTTTAATAAGGAATAATGATCAATAAAGATGATAATGCCTCTTCGGAAAAAAATATATGAAAACTTCTGAATTCTTGAAAAATTTTGCACACCATTTGGAAAAATAGAGAGGAAAATCGGAAATATTTCTCCATGGATAGAGAAAAAAGAGATTTTAAGAAATGTATAAGCTTATAATACAAGAGCATATAGACGATTCTAGAGATACGAATGCTATTTTTTTTATCAATGAATAAAATGCACATAAAGCGAAATTTCTTCTTAAGAAGTTTAAAAGAAATCTTTATTATTGTTGGCTGCACTTTAGAATTTAACAGTACTGAAAATGAGTTTCATATTCACTTCTTTTTTCTTTATTTTTAAGAATTCGGAAATAGTTTGGCCATCAAATCGAATATTTTAACGCTCTCTCGCTAAGATCGAAAGTTTGTATAGAGTTTTCTAAGAATTTTAAGAGAGTAGTGCTTTTCATCATATCTTTTGAATTCAAATTCCAAAAGCAATATTTCGTTCTTTACAATATCGTTTATAATTTGTATTTACTTTTTTCCATGAAATTCCCATTTTATCATAATTTCATAGAAATACCTGTATAAACAACCATATTAAAAATTCTATCTTTTGATATAGGAAAAAAATTATATTGGATTTATTTCTATTCAAGACTTTGATTGATTTCCTTCAAATTGAATTCTGCTTAACCTCTTTCTATGAATGTCCTAAAAAATTATTTTGTCTTAAAAAAAGAGCATATTTTTTGTCGACATTTTTAAAATATTTATTTTTGAGAAATTTATATATAATGTTTAGGTCTGGAAAACAGAATGTTGCTCCTTCAACCAAAGATATTTGGTTTATTTTTGAAGTATGATACTGAAAATCTTGTAATTATCTTTCTATGCAATTTAATTAGTTTTTCATGTAAATGTGATAAATTCACATTATTTGAATTACTTCAAGTAAAATTTTTGCTTAAAATTATTATTATTATTTTTTATAATTTACTAAAATTTATCTTCAATAAGTATTTTTTTCAGATACGAATTTCTTTTTGTTAAATACAAAGAATTATTAATTGATTTATAATGAGATGTGAATTTATTATATGATAAATAGAGGCTTAGTTCACTTAAAATTAAAATGTCTTTAGTACAAGAAACATATCTTTGTGTAAATGATTTATTTTATTCTGATTTATATATACTTGATTTATTCTATTTGTATAGGTTCATTTTCAGTTAATAGTTACGTGAGCTGATTTTCTCCATCATGCTGGAAACTTCATCGCTGATAAATGAATCTTTGCTAGTAACTACATATAATGCAGATGAGGTATTCGATAGTTCCTGGGACATTACCACTAAATGCCTCATCGGAATTCCTTTGGTCACGATTATTTTCATGGCAATTACTGGTAACTTATTGGTGTGTTTAGCTATCTATACAGACCGGAGGCTTAGAAAATTAGGAAATTTATTCTTAGTTTCACTGGCTCTTGCAGATCTTTTTGTGTCATCTTTGGTAATGACATTTGCTGTACCAAATGATCTCATGGGATATTGGATGTTCGGACCACAGTTTTGTGACACATGGGTTGCTTTTGATGTCATGTGTTCTACAGCATCCATCCTTAATCTTTGTGCAATAAGTTTAGACCGTTTCATACATATAAAGGATCCACTTCGCTATGGTCGCTGGATGACTAAACGAGTGGTTTTAATGGCCATAGCTGGTATTTGGCTAACTTCAGCTCTAGTATCATTTTTGCCCATAAGTCTTGGATGGCATAAGCCCAAGAAAATGACTGAGTCCATCGACGAAGAGCTTCGACCTACCTGCGCATTAGACTTAACTCCAGTTTATGCCGTAGTATCTTCCATTATCAGTTTTTATGCTCCGTGTGTAGTTAT
>JAPDSC010004762.1:0-30581 GCA_026290005.1 Latrodectus geometricus | reverse complement strand
TAATCGCTAAATTAAAATTTTATAAATGCTCTATATTAAAATTTTAAAGTGTTTTTACATTGAATATTTTATATATGTGTTATGCAAATATTTATATCCTATAACTTGATTTGTTAAATATTACATTCAAGAATAAATCATCTATTGCAATCATTAATACTGTAATGGATTGATTCATAATGCCAACCACATCGAGTTGATAAAATCCTTATTTGTTTCCATAACCACTGTTTGATATACGCAATTATTCTTCATTAGTATTGAAATTAAAATTATTATAGTTTCTCAAATACGAAGGTTCATGAAGATATTATAGTAGTTTTATGTAATCTATAAAACAATAACGTTATTTAAATAATTATGTATTATTTTACAGCTTAATATATTAGTTAGCATATTTAAATTAATATCTTATTTCGGATATAACTAGAATGCATATTGTTTTCTTATGCATAAGAATACTTTTATTTATTTCTACTATCATATAATGAAAATATTTTTAATGATAATAATTAATGACAAAATGATGTTTGTTATAAGCACTTATTCAAAATTCAAAAATATTTTTAAAAGAGTTACTGCAAATCTGTTTCTATAGAAAATATTAATTTAAAACACTATAATTCTGTTTTACAAAATAAGGAAGTGCTTGTAATTTTTTATGCAATACTAAGATGTCCCCTTAACTCTTCCCGAAACAAAATTTAAAATGCAGAAGTGTTGGAACTTTTGTTGAGTGTTGCACAGATGTGCTAAATGGTGGCCACTTAGAATTCGTGCTTAACTGCGTAAAGCTATAAATGAGTATACAGACACAGAAATGCTTAAAATAGTAGATTTTCTTTCTGCAATTACTTCTGAATTGCTGTCTATTTATAAGTATTTGATTCAGCTTGACGGTTGGAAAATTCTTAGTTACTTTACATTTGAATTTTAACGTCAGTTTGATAAGCAACATAAGGTATTTTATATGCTTTATTTGGCACTTTTTAGTTTATAAAATGAACAAATTTTATCTGTCCTTTCTTCTTTTTATTCTAAGCTATATCGGAAAAGGAAATAAAACATTTTTTTTAAACATTTCCAAGACTGGATTGTTTACTAAGAAAACAAATTTATAAAATAAAAACATTTTTTCTATAAAGTAGTTAAAGCTTATTTCTTTGAATAGGAATAACATTTTAATTAAATTCAAATTATAAAATTTGTAAAGGGATTTGGCATTGTTAATTGAAATTACGATGATTTCTTTTAGTTATTCAATGTTAAGGTTAGAATGTTGCTTTTTTAAACAAAAATACTCCAAAAAAATTAATCTAATGCATAATTTATTTAAATCTGAGATGAGGTTGCAATTTTAGAGAAAAGTACGTAAAATAATTTAATTGTTAATTCAAGAAAAAAATCCTTGTCCTTAAACAGTAATTTTTCTTGTAAAGTATAATTTTTGAAGTTTTACTGAAATGTATATGTTGTAATTTTCAGCTTTAAATTACAAACAAATGAAGAATTATTTGATCATAAGTTTATAAATACTTTTATTCAAGTAACATGTAAAAGAACGTATGTTATTTTTTAGAACTAAAGAGCAGTTTAAGGATATAGATTGAAAAAATGAACATCAAAATTTTAATGTTTTTAGTTCAAATTTCAATTAATTAATGTATTTTAATATACTTAAATAAAAATATTATTTCATATAAATAAAATATTACTTGATTTTTTGAATTTTTTACTCTTTTTGACTTCTTGTATACGATTCAGCTCTGTATGCAATGTAAGTATTTAATTTTATTTTTTATAATCCGTAGGTTTAGTTTCAATACAAGACAAATATATTAATTTGGGCTAAGTTTATCAAATAATCCATGCGATGTATCATCAAATATATTTTAATGACTTCTTATAAGATTTTACTTCATGGCATTTATATATTGAAAACTAATATATGGCAAATTAGTAAATACACATTTGTAAGTAATTGCTATTACATATATAAGTAAGTAGACAAAAGCAATTTTTATATTTTATAAATATTCTGAATGGTTTAGTTCATTTAATTTTTATCCAGCATGAAATTTATAAACATTTATCCATCAATATCAATTTAGTAGAGAGCTAAATAAAAATTTTGAATGTTTTCTTTAAAAAGTCTTAAATTGTGAGACTTTGAAGAAAGATTATAATTAACAGGCTTATAAAATTAATTAAAAAATAAATGCAAATAGATATATTAGAACAAAAGTTTATTCTTTTTTATTTACAAACTAAAGATGTAAATAAAAAAAATTGTATAAAAAAACTATTTTATTCATTGCAATTGAAAACGAATATTGTTATCATTGTTGATGTATTAATAAAATTTTATTTATGAGAATATATAGAAGAATTTAAACATGTAAAATAATATTTTTTTTATTTCAGATTGAAAATGTTGAACATAATTAATAAATTAAATTGACAAAGACTTATTTAATAAAATTAGATTCAGCATATAACATTTTAGTGAGAAAAAATCGACAAAAGGTTAAGAGAATATTTAATGAAATTTTGACACTAATATAAATTGTGTGGGTTTAAATAATTCAAAGGCAGAATCAAAATATATTTGAAAACAAAAATGTGTTTCACATAGGAGTGATTAAACATTAAGTAATAAAATTAATTCAATAATATTCCATAAAAATTAACCAAATTTCTTCTATTCAAAAATTAAATTTTTATTATTTCCAGATCAGATGTATGCATTTTTAAATATTGTCTGTGTGAGAATTATATATTAATATATTTTATATCAAAGGTGTTTTCATTATCTAATTAACTTTTATTCTTTTGTATTAACTCATTTGTATCCCATGCCTTTAGATTGAAAAAAGAAATAAATTGCTATGAAATTCTACAGTAAAACTTAATTAAAACGGCAGGAAAAGTATGAAGCAAATTAATTTATCACATAAGAAACACGATCAATGTAATAAACAAAATATTACTCGTGTATAATTTTAAAAATCATCCTCTAATTTTATATGGAAACAACTAAGGAATTACAACTAATGAAAAATAATGAAGAATGATAATATTTTTGAATTTAGATGCTAGACGTTGAATTTTTTTAAAAAAATGACTGTCTAGTTTTGAAAGGAAGCCATTAATGAATTAATCTACAAGTAATGAAGAATAGTAATATTTTTTAATTCATGATTCAAGTAAATGAGTGCTTTTAATTAAGTTAATATCCCTAAAGCAGTTATATTTTCTAAAATAGTAATAAAACTAAAGCGGTTTTGTACTCAAATGAAGTGAAGTTGGTAAAAAACCAATTACATTACAGAAAATTATTTGAAAAAAAGCATCCATTTATAAATTGTAAATAAAGATATGCATTTATTCATTCAAATAATTTAATTGCCAGACTTTGACAGTTGATTAAATATATTTGATAACTATTTATTGTCAACATAAGACTAGATAACAATAAATAAGGCATATGAGTAAGCAAATCATCCTCTAAACTATTCATGGGGGGTCAAAGTTGTTTGGTGTGTCTCAATTAAATTCATGTAAACTACCGCTACAATTGACTCGTTATTATTACATTACAGCTACATTTATATGAATATGCATGTATTTAGCAAATGCATTTTATTAAAGTGAAAATAAGTAAATGGATTACTAAAACAATTTTTCAACAATCTGAAAATATTTATACTTAAAAATTGTCCGTCATTATGATAATCATAAATACATTTGAATAAAATTTAAAAAATGGAAGAATATGCACAATTTATGTATATAAATTAAATATTTAACTTTTAAAAAGTTATATATATATATATATACCTACATGTAAATACATAAAAATTTTAATTTGTATTTATTTACATTATTAAATTACATCATTTTAGTTAAAATACAAACAATAAGTTTTGGCTTACTTTTGAAACAATTTCTTGTGATTATAAACTCTTTTTTTATACTTTTCTGATGCATTAAAATTTGTTTAAGATATAATAACATTTCTACGTAAATTTAAAAATAATTGCTGTAATATTAAGTGCATTTATATGCACAAAAATTGTGTACTTTGTTGATTGAAATTGAATGCTGAATCTTCTTTAAATGGATTTTATTGTCATTTGATGGCCCAAAAGGGTATGTCTTGTAAAATAAAATTGCACAGCATTTAAATTATTGTCCATAAAAACAAATTTGTGTTTTAATTTTTTTTCTGGAAACCTGGCACACATTTTGGTAATCAAATATTCTGAAAAAGATATTTTGTTTATTAAAAGTTAAGTTTCAAATTATAATTTTTTTAAAATATTTATTCATTTTACAAAAAAACAAGACGTTAAATCACAAAAGATAGATTCAGTGTTTAACCTGAAATAAGACACTGCAAGAGTTACATTTAGATATTTTTTAAAGCTGTGTTTTTTAAAATAAAATGTATGTCACGTCAAGACGTAAAATGTAAAAATATTTGTTCGTATTGCTTCTTATAAGCTTACCATTAAATATTTTGGTCATAATTCCAAATATTGTCCACTCTAGCTTCAAAAAACAAATTTACATAAAGAAAATATATTTTAATTGCAAAGAATTGCTATTACAACCCAAAATAATGTTTTTATTCCTTTTGAGTTTATAATCATAAAATAAGTGCAAATTTTCAAAATTTCTTCAAAATATCATTTCCGTGAAAGCGCGTGAGCTCTCGTATAAGCACACACTAAAATCACTCTAAAATGTTTGAAGTGTACCTAAATTTTTGTAAAATTTTTGTACCTATAAATTTGAATTGATGTAATTTAAAAAACGTATAAAAATAATCTCCTCCAGCATTTATGTCTTCCTGTTAGTTAACTTTCCAAGATGCACAATATTTATTTCGTGTGTGGAATCCAAGAAAAAAATTGAACTTACAGTTCCACCAGTTCCTTGGTCAAAATAAAAGAGACGCTTATGTAAGGTTTTTTAAAACTTATAAAAATTTAAAAGTTATATATAGCTAGATCAGGTGATAGGGGGTGTTCTATCACTTTGATTTATTTTATGCAAGAAGCTTAATTGTCGATCTTGATGAACGCGAAAATTCATTGTCATAGGAGAGTGGATTTGATTTCAACCATTCATTTCTCGATGAAATTCTTATATACATTTAATAGTGCACCAATAAGCTTTGAGTGTTTCTATATAGCTTGATGGTTTTAATCAACCCTATGCTTCTGTAGAATGTAGCCGGCATTGCTTTTTTTATGGAAAGCTCTCTTTTCACAATTATGGGTGTGGTCTCATACCTAAAGATCTACACATTGTTTTCTTAACTCTTGGAACATCAGAAAAGGGTACATACGTTTTATCCTTAATTAAGACCTTAGAAATAGTACTGTGGCTATAATCTTTAGGTAGATTAAGAGTTGTGGATTTTTTAAACTGAGTTTGATTATGGGGAAACATAACGATTAACTTTTCTTTACATCATTTCTTTATAAATAACTTTAAAAATTGCTGCAGATTCTATATTAAATTTCTTCAGTATCATTTAAATTTGTCATTCTCAATATTGGAACGTATTGAGATTGAATCCCGGCCTAAAATTCGTTAGGTTTACGAATGGTGGCTGGAACACTTTAAATAGATCGTGGTTGCACTGTCCTCCAGGTGTAGCAGATCAAATATGAGGGGTCTTCTGCTTGATCCCTGTTTTTAAATTAAGATGGCTTCATCCGGCTGCTTTCAGTAACTGCTAAATCTCAACTCAGGGTAGATACAGGGAAGTATATATGTACAGGTACAACAACAATTATTATTTATTAACATTTTCAGTATTGTACACATATTATCTGAGATTACAGCTGAAAACAGTCATCCTGTTTGTGCTTCATTCTGAAAAGAATTGAAAACTCTCATAATTTGTAAATTATCGACATTATCTTAATTCAATAGCATGAGATCTTCCAATTTAAATATTGATTGAAATTGAACACATCATTCTTGATTTAATATCTCACTTTAAAAATATAATACGACTACGTTCACATCAACTCCCTTTTCCCTTCCGTATATAATTTCCTGATGAACTATTTGTAATTGGGCAATAAAAATCACCTGTGGAATAAAGTACTCCACATTTTCAAAACTAACCATAAATTTTTTAAACCACTTTTGATTAGCTGGTACCTAAATTTTAGAGTGACCCTCGAATATGTGTACGTATACATAAGTGTGTATGTGTATATATGTATGTAGTATTTATTAAATAATATTTTTTACTTTTTTCCATTTTAAACGCAGCAAATGATATAATTTATTATCATCTGATATTTAATGACCTTAAAAATATTCTTTTGCTACATTACAAAAAAATGACTTGTCCGTAATTTTCATTACTTAAGGAAATTTGTCAGATGCATGGGATTTGACAAATGTAGAACTCCCTTTTTCCTGTTTTAGAATATAAAAATTCATCCTTATCGATGTTAATCAGAAAATATCAATAAATAGTGAATATGTTTTAAAACAAATAATAAAACAAATTACTAAGACCGTAAACAAAAACTGTTCTATAAGTAAAAAAAAAAAGTTAGAAAGCCTCACGAGAAAAACGTCGTAATTTTTTTGACTTTGATTTTTAATCTAACTGCTACTTTAAAATAATTAATACTTTGTAATGCTTAGCAAGAAGGGCCAAAATTTGAATGCAGGGCAATCAATTGATTATTTATCTAACGAGTTGCTTAATAGTTGATAAGAAATAAATTATTAAATTTTATCTCAACTAGAAAGTTTTTCCAGAGTTAAAATTACAATTTTTTTATCCTAATTTATATTTATATTTAATAACTTTCTCAGATATGATCGTTAAATGATATAAATCAATCTATAATTACAATGAAAAACATTTTTTGATTGAAGAAATTACGCATTGATTAAAAAATTTATTTTAAATTTTTCAAAAAAGTAAAATATGTATGTACTTCCTTCCTACACTCAATGATATTCTCAGTGATAGGAAAGAAATACAATTTTTAAACACTAATATTAAATATATCTATCATATGCTAACCTGAGTGTTTTAGCAGAAAATGTAGTCTATTAAATTTGATTTCGTAAGACTATCTTTTCATGAAAAGTTTAGGATTACATGAAAATACTCAGATTATTTTATTTTAAAACAGTTTAATAAATTGTAGAAATATAATGTTATTAATATTTTTGTGTATTTTTCTATAACCAGTTTTATAAAATACTTTGAAATAATTTTTTTAATCCTTTAGTATAAAGACAGTATTTTTCATCATTTCCTTAATACATCATCAAAATAATCTTAAAAATAACTTTATTTTTCAGTTTGGAGAAACACGCAAATCTGGACAAATATCTCTAGAGAAAAGAAAAAGGATGCCAATGTTTTCCTCACAGATTTAATTCATTTCCTTTATTCTAAAAATCCCATTTTCATTTATGGTGATCCCAGAATTTTTTGACATGAAAATTTTATATAAATAAAAACTATGAGACACCCAATGGAATATAAAAACTAGATGAAGATAAAAAAGGTCAAACTTAATAAAGACATGTTAAAAAACAATTTTATCCCCATGGAATAG
Source organism: Latrodectus geometricus (assembly GCA_026290005.1). Taxonomy (NCBI): domain Eukaryota; kingdom Metazoa; phylum Arthropoda; class Arachnida; order Araneae; family Theridiidae; genus Latrodectus; species Latrodectus geometricus. The sequence goes on along the minus strand of JAPDSC010004762.1, from coordinate 22,968 downwards.
AATAAAATATATATATAAAAAGTACCTTTTAATGCTCTAGTAGGAGCCCAGATGTTGCAGTTGCTGAAGACATGAAAATTTCTTTTTAACTTCTGATTAGTGTCAGGTGAAGTGTTAGATTTTTTTTTACTATTGGGGGCACAGCTGTGTTTTAGTTTTTGAGGTAAACTTGGTCTAGCATCTAATTTCTTTCATTTTTTTCAAAGTTTTTATTCAGCTTTAGGTTACAATCTAACAATTTTGTGGTCCGCGGTTTCAGCGACTTCAATTTCAATCAGAAACGGAATGCTTTTTTTCTTATTTATTTTGTTTCCTCAATACTTCTTGCTCTGGAGCAAAGAAAGTTTTTGTCGTAGCTTTTTTTTCTTTAAAAACTGGCTTTCTGAGTTGTGGAAGAATCTTTCTCGTTTGAGTTTGGAATGTTTTCTTTAGGGATGAAATGATGCTCTGGCAAAGACCTCTGCATCTTTCTCTATTCGAAAATTTTGCTGCGCAATCTAGTGTTTTCTGAAGTGTGAGAAAACGAAATCCTAAGTGTGAAATAGATGTTACTTTTTTGCATTTGTTGGATTAAATTACATTGTATGTTTTTTTATTGTTCTTTCCCTGGAAGAAGCATTATAAAGTTAGGGATATGGTTGCGCTGTTTCCTATGAATTTCACAATTGTATTCCCATGATCATGTATTTCTTTTTTGGAAATGATACAAAATGCTTAAGGTTATGTATAACTAAGGATTCAAAATTACATTAGTAGAAGCATAATGTTTAAAATCACTTTATGAAAATCGTTTTATGGGTTTAATTTTAATCCATGTAACTTATTTATTCATAGCTTAAAATTTTATACTCCTTCACTGTCTCTGTGGAAACATTAATAAATTAAGTAATAAACTATCTAATACATTAGTAAATTAATAAAGTACATTATATGCGTTAGGTATATTTAAATGATTTTCATTTAGTTTAACTTTTTGTTACGGTGAAGTTTTTAGTACATTTAACTTTTCTGTATAATTTAGCTTTTAACGCTTAAAGAATCACAATATTATGTCTTTTTGTTTTAAATTAGTATTATATTACATTTCAAGATATTTAAGCATTTTACTAAAGGATATTTATTTCCATAATATCCTCTCAGAAAAAGTTATTGTTATTATGCACAAAATTGTGCTAAAATTTTAAACGAAAAACTTAGCTTCATTATAACGTCAATACATTTTTATTTTAGAAGCTTCTTTGTTTCAAATCTCAAATATTAAACAGGTTTCTTAAATTCTCAGCAAAATTTTGAAATTCAACATAATTTCAGTGCATTTCTTAGAATAGTTTTATTGACAGAAATATAAAAAATGAAATAAAGGAATAAATTAAAACAGTCATATCATAATTTAATGCTTACTCAATATCTGTTTTTTTATTTTTATTTACATCACTATTATTTGCAAAGCGGTATTATTCAATTAATATGTTAAGATTTTAATTAGAAATTCTGTTTTAATTAATGCATTTAAAGTATAAATTTTCTGAAAAAAATTTATAACTTTGCACCAGAGCCATATTCTATGTTTTTAGATGAACACCAGTTTCTGACATGAATTTCTTTAGTTATTATTAATTCTGAAAATATTATCAATTTATTGCATTACCATACACATATACTGAACCATTATTGAATATACACATCATTTTATATTCAATATAAAGAATAAATGAACATTTGTATAAATAGAATAAAAATTATATAAATTGTTTGTTAGTAAAAATTGCCGGAATTAAATAGTTAAACACCAAACAAATTTTCCCCATACTAAAACAGCTCTCTTTATTTATTAGAATGCTAATTAGAATTATTTAATATTTTAAGAGCAGATCTCTGAAAATACAAATAGAAATTGATTAAAAAAATTCTGTGCTACAGGCATGTGCGAAAGAAGCAGTTGCTCAGAATGAATTTTCGGTACTAATTCATTGGTAAAGATAGATATACGGAAAAAAAATAATGGGGGGCCACATTTTCGTTTTATATCATACTGAAAAAATCATTAACTTCGTGAACCATTTTTATTTAATGACGCAGGGAGATATCATGCATACCAAAATTGCCTATAATTAACTTTTAGAGACAGTTATTTGCAGAAACTTTGAGAGTGAAATTCTTGCCTTGATAATTTTAGTGTTTCCATTCCTGAAAAGTATAAAGTTTTCAAACTTCCAAAATGATTTGCACTATTCGAGACTATTAAGAGTTTTTATATTTTCATGATAAAGTAAAAAGATATACATAACCAGGAAACTATTTGCTCAACTAATTCTAGTTATTCTGTACATTAATTTGTCGTAAAAGTGTTCAAAAATTTGAATTAAATAACAAAATTAATTCCTCCAAAAATATAGATATCCATACATAACATACAAAAAATCTTTATACAACAATTTAAAATATGAGTATACTTATTCTTTTTAATACTATTATAGTATATTTATAATGACGTAAAACATTAATCAAATAGTTTTTGAGTGATTTTAACAACAATGAATTTTAAACATAACATACAAAATAAATCAGCCTTTAAAAAATGATACAAAATCATGTATTGTACCTTAAATGGATATTACTAATTTATTAATTTCAAAATTTGAAAATTTATGCTCTGAGGATGTTGTCAATTGATTTACAAAAAACATCTTTAATAGTCAATTTATGATACACATTTTTTTGTTAAAAAAAAAAAAACGAACAGTTATCGATTGGATTAGGATTTTGAATACTTTCTCATCAATTTATTTTCTTTAGATACAAAGGATTTCATTCTGTATCATTGTTACATTATTTTTCATTTCTTTCATAAATCTTTTAGTTATAAACTCAAATTTTCCGATTGAATAAAGATCGAAAGAAACAACAAGACAGTCTATTTGAAGAACTTAATGAATCAAATACTACTCTTATATAATTCAGATTGGGAAAATAGATGATTTCTCCAGCTTAAAAACAACAGATATACCAACAATTTTCTGGGATCAAGACAGTTCCCATAAAAAGATCATGATAATCAAATCATTCCTTTTACTTCTTTTTATTTTAGATATCATTTGATTATCATGTCTCATTATAATTAGAATAATTAATATTAGACTTTCGCAAATAGACCAAAAATGAATTTATATTCGTTTTAAATATCTACATAAGTCTAAGATTATGTGATTATCACAGTCACTTATCTGGTTCACACATATTTTCAATTTTTTATCGTAAGAAAGAGACTTTTTATTTTTATTTTTCTAAAATAAGCAATGACTTATCAATTAAATTTTCTCATCTGCTCTTACATGATACGAGTCTGATATTTTCACAATGTTGGTATCTTTCTGATAACCTAGAATAGTACTTGTCTGACAAGCACCATTTAATACCATAGAATTATGTACCTGATGACTATGTAATTACACACTTTAAAATGAGTAATGTTTTGTTTTCCTATTATTTTTATTTACAGAGAAGAAAATTTGAGACAATATCAAGCCATGTTTTATCATGTCAATTGTCTTGACATAAAAAAATGAAATATGCATCGAGAAATGGTTTTAATTTATCTGCAAAGAGCAATACACTAGAAAATTTTGTCTACATAAAGTATTAAATTCGTATCTCATTTGTTTGTTTCGAGTACCGTGTCTCTAAAATGCATCTTAAGGAAAAAACTGTTATTACGCTAAATGCATTTTTGCATACTTTCGTTCCCTCTGTGCAAATATTTAGAAATAAATAAAAAATATTTTTAACAAGAGAAACAGTCGGTTTTAGGAGGATTTAAAAATATTTTCATATTGTTATGCATAACACTACAAAACATCATATAATTTTAAAGATTAAACTAAAAATTGAAGTATTTTTATTTGTAAAATGTAATAATATATTTAAGACTTGCTTTAAGTTTAAATTTTTCTATCCAATTTACTTATTCCAATACGTTTTGGAATATTTATTTATATAATCTAGATATTTGCATAAATATCAAATGTATATATTTCGTCTGTTTTCCGAAATTTTATGACAGCTTTCTTTGTTTTCGTTATTCTTTTCCAGAAATTATTCGAATTAGCCTTTCCTTTTATTTACATCCTTAACTAAAACTAAAAATGTAATTAATTCAAACCTATTTATAATAATTTTAATTAATTATACTTATTAAATTTAAGATGTATATCCCAAAAATATTTAAAACTGTATTTTTCAAATGTTAAAATAGAATTTATGTCTTGTAAAATCGGAATGCCATGATAAGTGAAAGTAAAAAATAACATATCCATGTGCCTGCTCCGAAAATTTTTTAAGCAATTAATCATATTAAAATATCATCCTTACACACCTTTCCCAGAAATTTTTATAGAGTTTCGAGTTTCTACCATATTACATTAATCAAATATAGTAGATACAAAATCTGAACTATAATTCTTACATAATAATATAACATGTGTGATACGAACTACTACTAATAACTAAAATCTCCCTTTACTGCTTATTATTAAATAAATGTTTGTTTCGATCAGATTATTTCATTTATTATCAGTAAATAATCAGGTATATAGATATGTAAATATTATTATCTCTATCAAAATCATGTATTGAAAATATTTCTACATAAATGTTGATACATTATAGTAGGCTTATTATGGAATTTTTCATCTTTAAAATAATGTTTTAAATCACATATTTAAAAATATTTTGGGTAATTCATAACGTACTTAATATTTCTCCGGATAATTTTATATCACCGAGAGTGATTAATAGTTTCTTTGAGTTAATGGTGATATAATAAATTTATAGTGATTTTTTATGATAATAGTTCATTTTATTATTTTAACTAGTAAATATAAAGAAAGATTTAAAATATCAAATTTTTTTTTACTCATGAGCTGTTCCAAAATGTTTAATAATGAATCAATTGATTCACTGATCTTAATTGTTGTTAATATTTTAGTAAAAACGTATAATGTTCCCTAAAAGTTTCAAGAACATAATTAAAAGAAAAAAGAGAGCCAGATAGAAAAAAACTCTTTATATATTGTTTGGTAGTTTACTACTTATAGAGGTTCATTTCAAAATAAAATTTAACACAAATCAATTTTTGTTTAGATTTTTTTTTTAAAATCGAGACTTTGTTTAATAGAGCATAATAAGATATCAAGCTTATTCCTGAAATACAAATTATTTGATACACTCATCAGGAAAAGTGAGTTTTATTTATTTGGAGTGTGGATATTTTTTCCCATATTAGCGGAATGGGAAAAATACTGAAAAATAGATGTACTGAATTTTATTTTTATCTAACTCCGAAGTTCATTTGCAAATGAATGTTGCAGATTCAGCTAATATTATACATATTTGATATCTTTTGTGGTGATGTTAATTTATAATTGTAGCTAAATACTTGTGAACTGAGCATTTTGATGGTATGACGACAGTATCTTAAAGCTCAGGAATGCTTTAAAAATTTTCTGATGTGAATAAGCTTATTTTTAAGTAGAATTTTTAATGGATAGTTGATATAAAATGCATTTGAAATGCAATAAAAATTATCAAAACAGTATTTTAGGTTTGTTGCCAAGTTAGTTCAATTTATATTTAATACTAAATTTTTCACTAAATAGATTATTCTTAAAACTGCCTTCTTTTGCACTGCTGTGTACTGATAACTTACAACTGTAATATTAAGTGACTTATTTAATCTGGGTTATACAATTTATACGATCATTAAATTTTGTTTTAAAATTAATTTTTATTATAACATTCTTAACGATTTAGGCATTATCGTACACAGTTGGTAGAATAAAATCCGTACGATGACATTATTTTGAACAGAGTTACTCCTTTGTCTTTATTTTCCTCCCTATGTAATTTATTCTTCTCCTTATTTCGGATACAAAGTGTGTGATGAAGTTTGTTTACTTCCGTAACTCAAAAGTAGGTAAAAATCAAACTTCAATTTTTGGTGCCTCTTGATTTTGAACCTACTGAAACTGCTTCAATTTTACCTGCAAAGGTTCATGGACTTGATTTATCTTTCATGCTTCTTAAATTGCTAATGTTTAACTATTTAATTATTTTTGTTTTTCGATGACCTCCATTTGTAAATCTTTAAAATATTTATTTGAATCATCTCTATCATCCCAACAGAGCGTTTTTATGGATATCTAGTTACATATTATTTGAGTCCTTGACAAATGCTGTCGACTTAAATCAAACATTATTGTTGAGTAACACATATTATCATAGTGCCCAACATTATTTTTGTTATATTCCTAATCAATTGATTATTACTTATTTACAAATAATAATAGATATATGCTAATGAACGTTCCCTACAATGTTTTAGGATTAAGGATTATGTAAAAAGTAATTTGAATTTTCAATTCATGAAAAAGTAATTTATCAGGTTTTAGACTAAAAATCAAGTTAAAATTTAAACACATTTTCTGAATCATTTAAAAATGAGAAGTCTTCAATCAAAAACAGGCACAGAAAGAATTTGATAGAGAAAGATTCATCAGATAAAAAAATTTGTATTTGTTTCGGCAATAGTGAAGCGTGTAACGTGGATTTGAATTCAATGCTTAGGAGAGAAAATTTACAAACCAAAGCGAAGGATTGCAATAATTCTTTCACACATTTATTCATGAGGATAAGTATATTGTTCATACAGCTTTACTGATTGATACTGTCATATCAAAACCCAATACCGTATGGTATTGGTTTCTGAGCTGCTGAACAACACCGGATAATTTGAGAAAGTATTCTTTGATACTGTTACCTTTTATTATAGACCAAAGTACTCATATTTACAATGATATGACTTTACTCAATAATGAAGTACGTAAGTTCGTATATTTCTTCTTTCTGTGCACGCACATGTGCAGGGATGTGTATGCTTGAGAATTTTCTAGTTTCCTCCCTTGCGACACATAAATACAGGCCCTGATTTTTGAAAGTATCTCTAAAAAGCAGAAGGCTGAAGTGTATTTAAATATTTTAAATTAGCTTTCCGCTCCTGATGTATACGCACTGCAGTGTCAAAAAATAACGAGAAGAAAGTTCAACGTCAAATGAATGACATAGAATTCATTTTTCATAAAAATCATGTGATGGCTATATCACACACTAATCGTAATAAATTCTTGAAAAACTGTAGTAAAATTCTTCAATATACAAATCTGAACTCATTATGGCTTTGTAGTAAGCAATAATATTCAGTGACGTGGGTTCAAATCCAGTCACTATGGGACATGGGAGAGGGATGCTGCATTTTTGATTTCTGTACATTTGCATATTTGTCGTTCTGAGTGGTTAAAAATTTCTACAATTTTCTTCCTTGTGAAACGCGAATAGGATTCCTCTTTGAAATGAGAATTCCATCTTGAAGGCAAAAATAAGGTGGATGTTCAAATACGGCACAACAATCTTTGGCTTTTATGCCGTATGATAATAGCTGTGAAAAGACATAAATTTACACTAGTCCTTCATTAATTTTTATAATCAGAAACCACACTAAAGACTTTGCTCATGCATTTTTCAATATGCATTACTTTTTACACAAAGCGTGATGTTAAGTCAAAATAATTTTAGATGAGTAAAATTTGATTTGTTGGTCCCCTACGGCTACTCTTTGCACATGATGATTAATTCAAAATTGGATAAGACAAGAAGTAAGATATTGCTATTTTCTACAAGAAGACGTCCGAGAAAGCCAAATCAATGTAAACATTGACTAGTCTTCCATGTCTCAACTGTATTTTAAATTCTACGTTTAATTTTTATGATATTTTTCGAACAGATTTGGCTTTGAATTTTTATAAGCTATTATGTATTCTATTTTGGATGCAAGCAACTTAATGTTTAGAGTGGTTAGATGAAATTAGTCTTGTCAATATAGCTGTTTAATTATTTACTTCGTAAATTTACCTATAGTAAAAAATTATTCTATGGGGCCTATTTTAAATGTTTTTTAAGGAATTATAGGTGAATGAGTGATTGTAAGAATAAAAGCCGAGAAATTAATCAGCACACACACATATATAAAAAGCCAATATTATAAATTTCTTCAATGAAAATAATAAATAAATTTTATTTTTTCTATTATTAACTCTTCAAAAGAGTTCGTAGTATAATGGATGAATTAAAAATATAATTTTTATACATCAATTCTATAAAATTAATCATTAAAACATTTATTTATTTAGTGATAAAAGATGTGATAAATAAAGTTAAAGGAAATCCCAGGTGGTTTATTATTTTTAAAACCATTTTATGCTCGAAGAACTTTTTTTTAAGCTTCCTGAAAAATGCTCTTAAAATTCTTGAAGTGAATTGGAAAATAAATATCTAAGTTGCTTGTAGGGAAACTTATTTTTTTTTCTTCAGGCAGTTTAGAACATTTTTTGCATAGTTATCGTAAGTTTTAATTCTTCAAAGGTTCTGTTAATTAAGTTATACTTGTCCTTCTGTTAGTTCTATGAAAACAAATAACATGTTTATTAAAAGAGGAGGAATGAGCAAATATTAAAAGTCATGGATTTAAAAGATGTAATAAAATGAAAACTGTATTTTTACCCGAGCAAAAATCTTTTTACATACTGACATAATGTAATAAAGTGAAATATTGAAGAGATTCTCTTTTGGAACTAGGAAAATTTTTTATAAAAATTATATTTATTAGGGACATATTCTTTTAAGGAGTTAAAGGAAAATATAATGGCAGTTTACGTAAGTTTTAAATATATTTTGCTATATTCTATGCTTTGGTGAAAATTTATTAAAGTATTTATATTTATTGAAGTTAAAGTTCATTTAAATTCTTTCTTTTGCTTGTCACAGAATACATTTTTAATATGTTTTAAGAAAATATTCCTAAATGAAAATAAAATACCTATTTTGACTTTTCTATTTCTAGTATTCTATTTTGATATTTTTAGAGGAACAAATTATAAATTAAACGTACTAATTGTAAATATATTTAATAGGAAACTTTTTGTATGTTCATAATATACTTTATTATTTAAAAAATTAGAATTATTTATTTGTTTATTTTATTATTAAAAATTTCTGATTAATTTGATAAATTTGTTCTCTTTCGAAGTCAACAGAAATGTCTTGATTTATACTTTGCTTAGTCTTATCCATATTTCTCACTTTTAATATGTAAATTTCATAGTATACACAATCATGTGAATAAGAAATATATAATAATTAAATACTTATTAATTTCAGATTAAGGGAAACAAAGTTTTAATAATACCAAATTATATTATTCCATTTTGATTACAATATTAAATAAAAAAACATAGCAATATTTATAAACTTTCCCACTTGCAAGAATTCGAAAATCAGATCTAAAAATTAAACATATGATTCAGGAAGTAAGAAAATTAAAGAAATTTTTTTCTAACAATACATTTCAGAACTATTAAAAAATGGTATTGATAAATTTTCAAAAAAATCAGTTTTGGAATAAATCATATAATTAATTATTAAATTGAATTTAATTATAGGTAAATGCTTATTTTAAAATAATAAACTTTTTTTGTGAAATTAAACAGCTGATAATTATTAACAAACTATGTAATTAGTCAGTTATCAAACTAGTATCAACCCAGTAAAATATTGACTAATGTATTATTCCCAAGGTACTGGGTGCACTATTTCACTTTTAACTTTTATAAGCATACAAAAATTATTAAGGCATGCTTCTTAACTTTTATAAGCAATATGCTTTAATAATTTTTGTATCAGAATTTGGCTAATATCAAAAAATGAAAATTCATTCATGAATATTTATTGTTTTGGAATTAAGAAAGTTTTTAATATTTAATGAAGTTTTCTAATATTTAACGAAATTTTTTATAAACATAAACGTATATTTCAGAAAATTATTACTGTTCCTTTCATTTTGTATTTTTATATGAGTCAATAATAATAAATAAAAGTGACAGTGCTTAGTGAGAAATGCGACAAAAGAAAGAAAAATTATCACAGTTTAATTTTATGCACATTTAGATTTGTCCGTGTTTTAAGAAATGTTTTCTGAGAAAACATTTTATTTTTAAAAAATATTTTTTAAAAAGAATCTTTGAATAAATTTTTATTTAATAAATCTTTGAAACATAGAAGAAGAATCATATTAAAACAAATTAAAATTCTATTCAGTTTGTTTGTCTGTTAGAGAAATAGAGAGATCTAAAAATATATTCAATGTATACTTTTGTTTGGTTCCTTGCTCTGTAATCACTTTTTCTAAAATGAAAGGTTAATTCAACTTAGACGTCTGGTTAAAGGTAGATTCTATACATCTGGAGTTAACTGCATCGGAGATGACTATTGAACCCATAAAATGATTATTTGGAAATCAGATCTGTGACTATTAATCTACCATATTTGGTAGATGAAAAAATGTCTGCTGCGAAGCAACTATTCGGTTGACATGTAATAATTTTATAGCTTATTAAGTGAATGTAGAAAACGAAAAAAAAATCCCTATTAGTTAAAAAAAAATTTAAAAATAATTTCTGTTTGCATGTTTTTTATTGAATATGATGTATAACATTGTACATTATTTAGTAACAACTTTTCCGATCAAAATTTTATTGAACCAAAGCTTTTTAAATTCACAAAGGTTTGCTTAAATTTTCATTCTAAATAATTTAAAAAAGAAATATTGTGTAATTTGATTAGTTTATATACAAATATCATTAAGTGCTTAACACTAAAAAATAATGAGGAATTCAAATTTAAAAATATTTTGAAGCTTGCCTGTTTATAAATATATTAGGTTAAATTTTCCTTATATCATCAAGAAACACTGCTCAACATTAAAATTTCTTGAGAAAGGAGATAAAGAAACGAAAGCATTAAACAAAATTTTATGAGTATTCGTATATATAGGAATGTAGAAAATTAGATTACAACAACAATTTATTGCTGAAAGTTTTGAAAATAATAAATTGATTATACAGGTTTCTTACACTTCTTATAACTTAAATACATAATGTTTTATGCAATGCATTAATGGCTTAAAGTTTCTTTTCTGACCACCAGAAACCGAGATGAATATTGAATAGCTCTAGTCTTCAGTTCAGTAGTAAGAAGGTTCGATAAACACCTTGGGTATGGATGATTTTATTGGTTTGGAATCCATTTTAAGCTGTAGATTTTGATCAAATTAGCTCTCGAGTGTAAAATATCGAAACTGATCTCAATGAAAAGTCAATCGAAAATGACCTGTACTACTAATATGTCTTTAGATCTAGTAATATCTCCAGTTGTTTTAAACAGTTCTTTATAAAATAGTACATTATGTTCTAACATTAACAAACTTATAGTAATGTTAAAATAAGTTTCTATGTGCTTTAATGAAAGAATAATGTACCAATAAAACCATCATTTAATTTCTAAATTTCTTTTCAATAAATTGCTGTTTTGATTTGAAATTTAATTATTTATTTTGAAGATACTAACATATACATATATTTCTTTTTAATTTTCTCAACTCATTTTATGTCTGGAAATTCAATATTTACCAGTGTAAATATTAATAAATTTATACATAGTTTGTAAAGTCTCGCTTTGAGAGACAGAGAGAAAAAAATTTAGAAATGAAAAAAGTCTATTTACTTTAGGAGAAAATGAAATTTTATATTTTTGAGGTCTGGCAAAAAACATCATTGTGTGGGAATTTAATACATAGAGATACTCTTTGAGACTTAACTAAGTTCATTTTAAGTAAAAAATTCATTACATATCCTGACAGCTGACATTTTGAACTAATCATAAAAAACACATTTTTTATACGCAGTGAAACATTCATCTTTCATTTGCAGATGGAAGGAAAACGAAATTACTTTTGGCCAACTCAATAGAACTTTATTAACTTTAAGTTATTCTCAAAAAGATTTAAACATAAAGAGAAACAATCAGAAATGAATTTGACTTGAATTTATTTTAGGTCGAAAATGAAAATGTGCTTTTTCACTCTAAAATGCATTTCTCTAATTTGCTTCTTCATATAAATATAATAAAATGTGCATTTTACATTTCACTATTCGGAGAGTTAGAGGTTTTTACGGTTTTACATAGTAAATATAGTTAGTTATTGTTTTTAAAATGCTATAAATTTAAAATGTAATAACTTCTAAACTAAGTAATTACATAAAAAATATAAATATAAACGTCCATATAATAAGCAAAAAAAAAAATACATCGTATCTTAATTCCTTTAAAGATATACCTAAAAATTAGTTACATATTAAATTGACTAAGATATTCTCAATGAGTGACATTGGATGTGCATGTCAATAAAATTTATTATTCAATTAATTCAAGCATTTTAAATTAACAATATATTTAAAACTACTTTTCGTTTGAATAAGGCAAGACAATTGAAATTTTCTTCACATGACAAAATCTTATTGTCTCATTTAGTGTTGTTAACATCATAAGATAACCTTCAGTTTAATGCATACATGTTTTCTGTCATAAACAAAAGACACAGCTAGCTGAAACAACTCGTAAAATTTAATACGCTCTCCTGCTGTAGTTAGAATATATTTAACAACATTTTATAATTTGTTGAAAAGGGAATCTTTTAAATCTCATAAAAGAAATCATTCTTCATAACAGGAATAGTTAAGAGGGTATCTTTACTAAGAAAAAAACTAGCAGTTATATACTTTTCATGAATGTTTGATAATAAAAGTTTATATTTAGAAAATCCTGATACGATGTACTTCCCTCTGAAAGGAAATTGCTCGCAAAGTTCAACCTTTCATGTATAATAATTCCACAGAGAGATGAATGATATTAAGCATATGGAAGATATTCTCAATTGCTGAGATACTTTAATCACAGTTCATAATGCACTTTAATCTTAAGTTAATAGAACATGAGTATATGGCTTTTGGGATAAAGACTATTCGTCGTCCCAAAGGGTATTCTTTAATTTAAAACAAGGTTTATTCTTAAAGATTTATATTCTCAAAGAAAGTACGTCAATATCTCGCCAGATATCAAAATTTGTGTTGAAGTAATTTTAATATAATTATCGGTTTGAAATACTAATTATGTGTATAAAATTGTACTATTGATAAAGGAACAGTCCATAAATCTTTTTTTCTAAATTTAAAATTGACATTTATTAATTTCAGTTAGTTTCATAAAATTTCTGATGAATTGGAATTCGAAAATCATTTCTATTATCATTACACAAAGATAAATGATAATTTCAAATTAATGCACATAAATTTACAAATAATTCAGTTATTGTTGAAATTGAAAATTTCCAATGCATTTTTGATAAAAGAGATTGTGATGTGATGATTGCCAAATACAATTAAGATATAAATTTTCTTAATTGTATTTAATTAAAAGTTAAGTCTTGAGTTATATTTTCAATAGTTCTCTTTTTATTTTCATTTTATAAAGAAAATTAGAATAATATAGGATTTCAATTCATAGATTACTAAAGCTACTATATTGCTTATAATATTTTAAACTAATTATAAAATGGAAGATTACAATATTTTTAAAATTTTATTTAAATTCTTCATAGAAAATTTTCCCCTATTTATTTAATCTATATAATTCAGATACGTGTTGAAATGAAATATTTTAATTCATTTTCTAAACTCAAAAAGGAAACATGGATTTGGCCTATTTTACGGAAATTCATCTCTTGGAATATGCATTAAATAATTTTTGCATCTGTCGATAGAATCTTTTTTATATATAAACATATATAATTGATTAGACTAATCTTTGGTTTTAAAATGTACTAACATTCTTATTCATCTATAACCAATTAAAAGATAAATATAAAGAATGTTGAATTTCTATTAAAAATTAAATTGTTCTGAAATACTAAAATGTCGCAATAATTTATTTAAAGAAAATTTAGCATTTTGTTGCTAAGCATAAAATAACTTAAAAATTAAACTATAAAGTTTAATTTTTAAGTATTTACTTAAATTTAACTTTAATTTAGCTTTAATTTAATTTACTTACTTTAATACTTAACTTTAATTTTTTAATATTTACTTATAAATAAAAATTTAGCTATAAAATAAAGGTTAATTGAATTCACATTATAGTAGGAATATAATAAAATGAACTATTTTAATCTTCCAGTGGGCGCGCGTTTATGAGATATACACCAGAGATGTGAATTTCGTTTCATTTCTTTAGTTCTGGTGGTGTTGGGAACACCTGTCCTTGGCTATTATTCCCCCTCCCTTTGATCTACTTTCAGTTGTGTTCGAAAGTTGTGGTGTTATTAGGTCTCAGTCGACCAGATATTTGTATTTTAGAGATACGAGTGACCGTTCAGATATGTTTTTGTTATATCTGATTTTGTATGATTTTACAAATAAATCTGTATTGTTTTAGACTTATATATTATGACAGGAGTAATTTTTGCTTTTAATTGCTTTTAGTGTTAGAACAGAGATTCTGTATCTCTCACATACGTGCGACCATTCATAATATTTTATTTATTTCCTTCCAAGGTTTTTAGTTATTGTGTCTAAAAAAGAATGCTTGACATGAGAGACACTAATGACATTGAGATTATAATACATTTATTTTTATGTGACAGTGATGATGACGACGACATAGTTTTAGATAAGAGTGATACAGATGAACAGGAGTATGTTTCAGAAAGGGAAAGTGATTCGGAATCAGAGTTGATTACAGCAAGTGATTCCGAAGATGAAGATAACTATAACAGTTCTACAAATAACTACTTAGCCTAAATGAAAAAAAGCGATGATTATCGACTCATGGATATGGCAAAGTAAACCATTCAAAAGGAGTAAACGAGCACCCCGCAACATATGTATTCATCTTCCTGAAGTAATAGAGCTTATTAATAATCTAACAGATATTTTGGACATATGGATATGCTTAATTACCGATCCCATAGACGAAGTCATAGTTGAAGAAACTAATAAGTATATCCATTCCGTGAGACATAATTACTCTTTGAGAACGCCAGAGATACAGAAATAGCATAAATAAATTCTCTTTTGGGATTGCTTTATTTGGCTGGTGTTTATCATGGCAATAGAATAAACCTCAAAGAATTGTAAAGGATGGATGATTTCAAAGTAGTAATGAGTTTGAAACGGCTTTTACTTTTAATTAAAATATTTCGTTTTGATGATACAAGTACAAGATTAGAACGAAGAAAAATTGACCGCTTAACTCCAATTTGAAACATATTTGAGAAATTTATCGATAATTGCCAGAAGTGCTATTCTCTTGGAAAAAATATTACAATCGACGAAAAATTAGAAGGAATTTGTAGAAGGTGTGGTTTCATATAGTACATTTCAAAAAATCTCGAATAAATACAGCATAAAAATTTATACCATGGTGGATGCTCCTATGTTTTACACCTATAATATAGAAATATATGCTGAAATGCAACCGATTGGTAAATTTTTCAATGAGCAACAAGCCACGAGATGTTGTGAAAAAATTAGCAGCACCTATTTACAACACTGAATGAAATTTGACCACAGATAACAGGTTCTCAAGTTTCCATTTAATTCGAGATATCTGTCTGAAACGAAACTATAATTTGTCGACACTTTAAAAAAAAGTAAAGTTCAAGTACCTGATCAGTTCAAGATGACAAAAAAGCAAGAACCCATTACAAGTCTCTTTGGTTTTAGAAACGATATGACTCATTTTTTATACGTACTAAAACGTAATAAAAATGTTATATTGATTTCAAGCCTTCATGACGACGTAGAAATCGATGAAGACACTGGGGACTTAAAAAAAACCATTGATTATTATGTTTTACAACCTTTCGAAGGAAGGTATGGACAAAGTGGATGAGCTCTGCACTTCTTACGATGTTTCCAGGTACAGCAAGCGATGGCCTCTTGTGTTTTTTTTTCTCTATACTGAATGTAGCTGCGATTAATAGCTACATTATTCATTCAAAAAATAATATCGAAAATTATGTAGGAGGAAATATCTGCTTCAGCTGCCAAATGTATTTATGAAAGAAAATGTTGAGAAAAGAGCACCCACACATCTTTACAAAGTGAGCTAAAATTAAAAGTACTAAAGAGAAAAGCCAAATTTTGTATTGAAAAAGTAGAAGATGCGACGTCAGGGGAAAAAAAAAGATGCAAATCCTACCAAAAAAAAAAAAAAGTGGATTAGAATCAAGAGGTTCAGTTGTGAGATATGCAAGAAATTTAAATGTTCGGATCACACTAAACACATTTGCTCAGATTTCAATGCTGCAATGAAATAACAATGAAACTGTTTTCTTCCTTTTCATATCTAAATGTGAATTTGTTTTCCTTTTCATACATAAATTCTGTATTATTTTTGCACTTCTATAATTTATATGCAAATTGTTCTGTCATAATATCGGCGATCCCATTTATATTATTTCTAAATCAATTCAGTTAATGTGTGGTCATTTTATATTATTGCAGTTTATGTTAATATTGTTTCTGCTTCTTCTTCAGTAAAAAATGTTCAAAGTAGTTGTAGTTATTAATCTTAAGCTATTTACAGTATGATTTCAATAGTTACACTTTTGAAAATTTAAATTTTACTATAGCGTATGTGGGAAATACGCACGAGCTTTCATGTTGGTATGATGCCCACGCCCGCTAATAGATTAATAATTTAATTTAGTAATAGTTAGTCATAATTAAAATTATAATTTACTTTCTTAATGAATTATAATTTTGATACTAATTATTTAAATAATAATTTAATAATTAATATTCAATTTAATAGTAAAAACTATGAAATTATTAATAATATAATTAATTTCTATTATTTCATTAGCTTGCCAGGGAAATCATTGGTATCGTCACAAAAATGTAACATATTCAGTATCTTACCCAATTGGAAGTGATGCTCAGACTTTTATGCTGATAAGAGTCAGCGTTGATAAAAGTTTCGTAGGATCTAATGTCCCTTTTCTTTCTATTGAGAAGGAACAACTCACGTGTCAACCTCACCACTTGAAAATGGCTTACGCTTATATCGTTGGCTGCGTTTAGCGACTTTGATCAACAAAAAATGAGCAATTCAAAACAGATTTAGTAAAACAAATAATGCGAGGAACTTGAAGACACTGGTGCAAAATTTGTTTTTCTTGTTTTATTGAGAAATATTACTTAAAATATACTGAAATTGTATAATAAATTGTAATTATTATATGTTAATGCAATAAACTAAAATGTGATTGAGTTTTGTGCACACAGAAAATATTCATATAGCTTAAAACAAAGATTTAACCAAATTTTAGCGAATGAAATGAAGTATTTATGCTAAAGATGTATTTCTTACATATACTTTGTTTAATATCATTTTTACTCTGAGTAAATTGAAATATTTTCCCCCACGTTTGTGAATATTTGTATGTAAGCAAATGGAAAATTGAAATTATAAAATTTAACAAATTTTTCTCTATTTTAGTTACCAATTTTAGAATATAAGGTAAGAATATTAGATATTTTTAGTCATAAATACTCGTGTTATTTTCATAAAAGCGTATTTGAAGGCAGAATATAAATTTGCATTCCTCAAATAAAAGGATCTTGAATTTGTTCATGCTTGCAAAATTTAAAACTTAAATATTTACTTAAAAATTTGTATTCAGTTTAAATGAATTATTACAACTGGATACTAAACTCAGAAACTTTTATATTACCAGGATTTTGAGAAACAAATATAATGAAAAAATTAAGGAAAATAAAGCTGTGTGTGTGTAAAATACCATCGTTTTATTTGCTTTAGCATTCGAATTTTGACTTTTCCCACCGAGCGTTACTGGGAGGCAAGAGACATGATAGATAATGGATTCCGTTACAGCTGTTTTTTTGTTGTAGTCTGTGTTCTCTGATCTTTTTTTTTGTAACTGTTCATAATTTGTCATTAGAAAAAGATTTTTCAAACTTTTTTTACTGAAAGATAAAATATTCTTAAATTACTTTCAACAGTTATTTAAGTGACGTCATAAAATATAAGGACTAGGGCATTTAAATCAATGCTAAATCTTTAGGCTTTCAACGGGGAATGTTTTTAAACAGAGTTTTCATAGAAGTCTTAGCTTTCACCTGTTACACTAGTAACTGGTTCAACAACAATACTTTAAGGAACTTATCTCTAACATTATGCCAAAAGTAACCACAAAACATGTAATATTTGAAACTGCTTCTCTACAAAAATCAGCAAATGTATTTCTATATAAAATATACCATTAATATTCTATGTTAACATTTATTTGTGTTTAAGATTTGAATTTGAACCCTTTGTATGTTAGTAATAAGTATTCATAGGCTATTTAGAAGGGATGAGGTTGCATATGTATTATATTTTAAGTTTCACTTTTTCTAATAGATATTGATCCACAGTTTTAACTGCACCTTTTCATTTATAACATAATAGGCTTTTTATTTCTGTAAAGAGACTCTATAAATCTATCATATATTCTCTTATTATTATGTATAGATATATTTACAATGTTATTTATATTCTATGAATACGATATTAGACCAAAATATAAGCAATTATGAGAATTAAAGCAAGAAACTGTCATGTGGTTTACGATTACAATAAAATATACTATAAAAAGATTTTCGAATTTAGAGTGGAAAATATGGAAAATGGAGTAAAATATAAGCGAATTACTTTTTATACTTATGAGTTAATTAATTATCAATATTATTGAAAATTAATTTTAATGAATTAAAAAATTAAAATAAAGTAAATAATAAAAAAAAGATTAAAATAAATAAAAAAATGCAAAAAAATGCTTGAATAATACTCTTATATTTTGTCTCAAACAGTTCTACAGAAAAAATTACAATGTCGGAATATTAAAAAAAAAATAACGAGTTTACTCAGCTTTTCTTTTTTTTAATTAACTTAGATTTTTTTCTTCATTGTTTAAGTTTATTTCATTAATATCTAAACTATACCTTCTATGAGACATATTACATTCTGATTGATTAATATTCTTATACCGTTTTATCTATTGATAAATGAACTACAATAAATTTTCTAGATATTCTTAATAGAGCACAAATCTGGATATCTATTTTTCCACTCCAAAATTTGAATGCTTTTTCGTTGAAACTAAATTGTTAGGATTTTTAGAGAGTTAAATGTGTTGAGATATGTACTGATACATTGTCTTGTTGCAATATATCCAATCTATCAGAATGTTTTTTTAAAATTAAGCTTCAGATATCTTTCTAGTGTTTATTGCCTGGGATTGAATACCAAGGATTTAAAATAAACATTAAATTGTTAAACATTACTAATAGTGATGATGCATCATATAAGTTAAGTTTTTCTATATTTAATTTTCCCGAATTTCTTCACTTATTCTTAGCCATTTTTATATGCTTCAAACATTTTGCTTAAATTATTTTTCTAAGTATTCTCTTCCTGTATGTTTGGCCAGGCCTAATTTTGTTAACGCTTCTTGTTCGTTAATCTTTTGTCTCCTCTGAGGAGGGGAATTTTCTCTTCTTCCTTTAACATCGAAATTGCGCAAAAGGCTAGTAAAATGATAGTATAGTTTTGTGTGTGAATTTCTGATCTTTACCAATATATAGAAAATGGCACACCAATTTTCTAAATTATATGCCTACTTCCCCTACTTCTTTTTCGAAAACATCTTTATTTAAAAAAAATCACCAAAAACGTTCCATGATTTTTTGGGGAAATAGTATATTCACAGACAGAATCTTGAAACAAAATGATTAATAAGATGAAAGAACAAAACTCTTTTATCTTCTTAATTATATTAACTTCTTAATTATATTCTTAATAATATTTTTTCTTCTCAAGCTATTTTTTTCTAAAAATGTTCATGACAAATTTATGTCAATTAACGAAGATATTATATTTTCTTCTGTGGACTTCTGAAGTGTCCAACAAATTTGAATTTCTTAAGTTTAAATTTCTTAAATTTAAATAAACTATTCCTTGCACATGCTCAGATATTTGGGGCAAGAGTAAAAAAACGGAGACAAATGCTTCTTAAATGTACAGAACATGTGCTGAGTAAGGGTGATCAGTTTAAATGGTGTTTAATTCCGGCCAAAGGTCACTCGTAAAAGGAATTTTTATTTACTAAATATTTTTTTAAAACCAGTTCTTTCCTTGATCATCTGGTATCTTTCTTATTTTGTCTTAAATGTAAAAATGATCTCTAAAAATTTGACAAAAAATAAAACAAGGTCAAACATTTATTTTTGATAATGCAAGTGCTCTTACTTTTTCAATTATTTTAGACACACACATAAAGATTTTTCTTTATATAATAATATTAAAGTGGAAGTAGACAGTTTATTTGATAGCCTAGGTTTCTTTATAAAATTACTTTTCTAAACTTGAAAGCTGTTGCCCTTGATCATTGCTAGAACGTAGCAATCGCCAAATCTTTCAGAATTTCAACTCTTGATACATTATTATTTGGCTACAAAAACAATGGTCTTAAGCAGAATACTTGTACTTTAGTAACATTTTTAATACATCCATGTTATGTAACTCTTCACATTATGACTAAACAAGCATAGGTGTTTACGCTCGGTTGGGCTTTTATGTTCTTTTCACACAATTAAGTTCTCTTTAGTCCATTTCTATTATTTCGACCACATATGCAATTCATAGGAAAAGTAGCAAGACATATTTATTGCCCTTGCTTTAGATTTTCTTTGACCATGGCCAATTTCAAAATATTATATTATCAGACATGACTTTTTTATGAGAGGTAATATATTATCTTTTATATTTAAATAATTCTTCATCTAAATTTCTCGAAAGTATTCTTAATATCTTTGTCAAAAAAAGGCTTGATCTTAAAACTGCGTTAACATTTTTGTTGATAGATTATTAAATGCACCGAAAGATTCATTCATATTAAAAACCTTTAATTTTATTCTTAATCTCTATAGGAAATTATGTTTCTGAATTTACATCTTTAGCATTTCAACCTCGAATGAGCAGTTTGACATCTTCCTCATTCACAACATTGGGTTAGAATTGTAAGTAAAAGGGGAATGAAAGGGATCATTTTGACTCTCTTTTCTTAATTTAAAATTTAAAAACAGAAATATCAGAAGTTTTGCCAGAATTTTTCAAATATTAAATAAAATTAATCAAATAATTAATTTTGAAATAAGTGTAAAAAAATGATGTTCGAATATTAACAAACTTTCATAAATAATTGTAAATAAAATGTTGAAAAATAAAGAGGTCGAAACTAAAATCTTAGATAATATTTTTCTTTTCACAAAATTACATAAAATTATTTAACTGAGCAGGATAACTCCTCAAACAGTTTAATTATCTCAAAAAAGGATATGCTATACAAGTGGATTCTTAAATATCTGTAATTTTTAATTAATATTTAGTTCTATCCAAATAGATGATAGTTTATGAAAAACTAATTCATGATATTTTCTTTTCACGAATATATAACTTGATACTTGTTATACAATTATTTTCATTTAGTTTTAAAATTATATCGATAATTTTGTTATTTTAAGCATTTTAAATCACTCTCTACAACATTTATTTGTATTTTTAAGAAGCTATAAACTTTCTTTTTAAGCTGTTTAATACCTTCCTTCTTAGAGTCAAAATTGTAAGCAAAGAGCAAACGGCGGGTTAATTTTATTTCTCTTTTCTTAATTCAATTTTAAGATATTTCGAACTAAAAATAGGAAACAGGAATGGAGTAATATTAAATTATTATATAATATTCCCAGTAAATCAAATATAACAGTTTTAATTTACATAGTGAAGAAACTATATTAGTATTAAATTTTAATGCTTAAAATGATATTTCTTAGATTATTAAAAGAGAATTCAAATTAAAAAATACCTGTAAATTATTATGCAATTATTATTTATAATATTTTTTCAATATTTTTAAATATAAGCTTTTTCCTATGTATGTTTAAGATTAATTATAATATCAATTTATAAAACAAAACAAAACTAATTAAATTTAATAATCAACCACAAATTCATGCCAACTAAGCCTTAAAAATATTTATAATGTAACGAAAAGAAAGCATTATTGCGAAGTTTTTCGTTTTCAAAAAATTATAATACAGTTTGGATATTAATAGGTAGATCTCAATTAACAACTTAGAAATCTCATTTGGTCTCCAAAAATACTTTTGTCTATAATCACACTAAATTAATTAATGATACTCATTATCTTTCGTTTTTACTCTAGTGAACCACTTCCCAAACATTTCCCATTCAATTTCCGAAACTTGTGTTGCTTTTATGTTTGTTTGCTCCAATTTTTCTTACTTTTTTTTTCTCAAAAGTATTCCAAATTTTTCCGTTTCGTTTTTTGCCCACGAACATCTGATTTTTTCAATTCCTATCTGTCACTAATGTGATTCACTTAACGAGAATATTGGATTTGGAAATTATTAATTATTCCGGATACAAAAATATTCCACTTGAATATGCCGTAAACTGATTAGTTTTTAAGGTAAAAGAATTAAATTTGTTGATAAAACTTTTTCAAAAGTAATTGGATTTTAATACGTCCTAGTCTGAAACAGAAATTGTATTTAGATACACAATATGTAAGTTTAATTTAATTGTTTAATTTTTGGAAATGATAAGTGAGAAATTATATAACAGTTACTGTTTGAGGCGACAGATATTTTAAGTTTTTAATTATTTAAATTAAATTTATATTTATAATAGAAAAAACATGGTCTTTTTCCTTAAACTTGATTTCAAATTATATTTAAAATAAAATATCTAAAGCGGTTATTGACTTGGAATTTTTCTTATAAATTGGAAATATTTCTTGACATTTTATTTCTATGGTTTATTTAATAATTTTTGAAAAAGGAATACAAAGTATACAAACAATATATTAGTAAAAATCTATTTCTA
>JAPDSC010004760.1:0-10642 GCA_026290005.1 Latrodectus geometricus | reverse complement strand
ATACAAATAAATAAAAAGAATTTAATAAATACATTTATATACATAAAACACATAAAATTAATAAAAACTATATGTCAGAATAAAAATAAAAGAAACTTTTTACAACAGGTACATTTTACTAGTGTTAATTTATTACATATGGTATAGAAACACTAAAAAATTACCTCATTAGTAAAAATTTAGAGAGTTATTGAAGAAAATAGAACTCTGTTCAAATTAATAGCATAAACTAAGCCCATTATTCAAATCAGAAAATTTCTTTTTCAACAACATTAATCTAGCCATCCAGAATATAGACATAAAAATTTTTGCTTCAACTTGGGTATTTTTAAACACATCATGTAAAAATTTATAAAACATAGTACATTTTGAAATAATTATAAGTATTTTGCATAAAAAACACGTGATGTAATATTTTTAAAAATAAAATTGTTTCATATTTTACACATTTAACTTCAAATATACATGCATTTCAGGTAAATTAATCCAGTTTGAAATTAAAATAATTTGGTATTGCAAAATGTATTGAAAATATTGCAAAAGTTAATTGGAGCATTTTAACTGTATTTTTCTAATATTGTCTAGTCTAATTACAATAAGTTTGTAATCTAAATCACATTTATTTTTTTAACATAAATTATTTTACTTAAAAATGTTCTATAAAATGATAAAAAAAATATTTAATATTATCTTTATCTGTGTTGCTTAAACACACCAGAATGTTAATAAAGGAATTTCAAGTCTAAGAAATCAGAAATTCTCATAATTTATTATCAAATTTCTTTTTTTTTATTTATAAACATCTAATATTTAGTAGTAAAATTGTGTTGATAAATATAAAAATATTAAACAAGCTAATTTAGTGCTAATAAAGTTCTGAAGAATTTCCAAAATTAACTTCCAATTCCTATATAACTGCTTCAAATGTTTTTAACACTAAAATAAGTTAAGAAAATATGATGCTTATATAAACCAAATTAAAATATTTTTACAAAAAAGAATTGTAATTTTTGATAGCAAAAACACTTTAATAAAACTAAGAAAATAATACATATTCATTCACATTAAGACTATTAATGCACAATAATATTTTATTATGGAAGATTCGATAATACTTAATGTTGCATATTAAAACATTACAAATATAAAACAACTCCTTCAAAAACAGATAAATATCTACCATGTTACCTGGATTCTATTTATTTATCTATTGTAAATTATTAAAAATCATATTAACAATGTACCACAAAAACAAAATTGTGAAATACATCATAATATAATTCCAACTTAGCAACTACTACTATATTAAATTTAGAAAACATATTCAAATTATTAATTTTAAAAGAACCTGCCAATAATATTTAGTTGCTTTTATAGATAAAATAGAAATTTCCCACTAATAAAAAAATGAAAAGTTAAGTATATAATGAATGAAGAATATATATACTTTTAAATATTTTTTTCCTAATGGTGGGATACTGGGTGATGACCTGTTACCCACAACAAGGCCGAAAACATCTATTTATTTAGCGTTATCCGGTGGGCACCTGTGAACAAAGTTACAGAGGCGAGTAGCATCGCCGACGTCACATCACCACAAACTTGTTATACTTTTAAATATAATATTAAACAAATTTTTTGTGTTCTAAAGAGAAATATTTATGTTAAAAATAAAGCAATTTAAAAATGATTTGATTTTACTATTTCAAAAATTAAAATCAAATCCTAATGAAAACATTAATAATTAGAATGAACAGTAATAAATATTCAAGGTGAAAAGCGGTTCTGTAATCATTTTTATGATATCATAACATCTATTCTGATGGAATATCACCATGTGGTAAAATTTCCTGGAGAATAGAAATGAAAGTTCCACTTTTTTTATTCAAGGCTAGCTAAAATGTTTCACACTTACATTTTTGTTTGTATTAAGTGTGTGTAACTTTTAACAAGAATAAATATTTTGCAACACTACTCATGTTAATCATTATTCTTTTAGCTTAATTTGCCTGACTATAGTGGTTTTCATCAAGACTTAACAACCTTGAGTGGGCTTAAAACCTCCTTCATCCAATATATTAAATCCCCTTGCATATATACAATGATAATCAAAATTGTGGATACTTTTCGAAATTTGTATGCCCTTAAATTTTGTGTACTAAAAGAATCTGTTAAACACAATTTCATTCAGAAAATTAATAAAAATTTATAGAATTTAATTAAAAATACAGATTGGATTATATCTATATTTCACAAAATTATGCTAGTTTTTTTATTAAATTGCCATAGATGCTGATAGTGTACTGTAATAAAAGAACAATTACAATTTTTAGGATCAATCTTTTTTTAAGTGCTATTTTTCTGGAATGAATATCGCACGATGCATATTAATTTAACTAAATAGAAATGTTTCCTTTAATATTTTTAATCCCTTGTTTTATTTTAAATAATTTAAAACAATTTCCCTCTTAACAAGAACTGACTGGACATTCACAAGAATTGTTATATTGAGAATTAGAAGGCCCGACTATTATTTCCTGGACTCGTGGAATAACTCAGAAGGAAAAAAAGTTCAACACATAGCCATTTAATTTGATTCGAAGTAATCCCCATCAGCTGTAATGTATGTCCATAAAAATTTCAGAAAGAAGTTTTAAAGTTCTCTTTTGGAATGCTTTTTAAAAGTGACGTTACAGTTTTCTTGACGGCTTTTACATCCTGAGAACTTGCTTCCTTTCGCAAATTTTTCCGCTTAGAAAACAGGAAAATGTCAGCGGGTACTAGGTCTGGAGAATATGATGGATGCAACATCTCAACAACACCATGTAAGGCTAAGAAGAACCTCACAGGCAATAGTGTGTGGGCGGGCATGTAGCAACAGCCAACTCCCATTTTGTTGAAAATGACGCCTCATTCTACGAAGTTGAAGAACTTCTGTGTAGAACTGTCCATTGATAGTCATGTTAAGAGGTAGAAATTTATGATGAATGAGTCCATCGCAATCAAAGAAAGCAATTAACATGACCTTGATTTTGGATTTTTCAAATCAAAATTTTTTCTGCCTTGGGAACTTGGAGACCGTCATTCGGAGCTATGACACTTGATGTCAGGATCATATTGATAACATCAAGACTCTCTCCTGTGACCATTCTATCCAGGAATGAGGATCGGCATTGTTGATAAGTTTGCTACATGCACCTAGTCTCAATTGCTTTTGTTCGTCCCTTAAATGATGAGGACCGAATCTGGAACAAATCTTACGTTTGCCTAGGTCTTGAGTCAAACCCCCTCTTTGTTCATGTTTAATTCATTGGCGAGTACTTGAACAGTCAATTGATTATCACATTTCACCATATTTCTAACTTTTTCAATTGCTTTCAGTATGCATGCTGCAGCTGACCTGTGTGTGGATCATCTTTGAAACTTTCATGCCCATCCCAAAAGCGTTAAATCATTCAAAGGTTCTTGAACATGATAATGCTTCCTCCTTGTAAACTTGTTTAATCATTTCATGGGTTTCCGCTGCCTGTCTTGCCCAATATGAAGCAAAATTTAATGACAACTCTTTCTCCATTTTCCCTTCTACAACAGGAATTTAAGAGCTATGTTTTAATGCGCCTTTTTACAAGAAACACATACTTCAGAATGGTGCTGATTACACTGCACATGCAGAAGAAAACTTTTTACAATATGTAATCATTAGTGCCATTTTCCGGTTTTTCGTTCTCTAAAGTGACGTCAGTCCAGGAAATTAAAAGTTGGACCTTGTATTTCATATGGTATTTAGATTCATTTCAATATTTACTTGACTTTATCAAATTAAATTAATCTCAGGTTATAAATTTCAAAATTTTATCTTGGAAATTCACATTCTAATAAAAAAGGGGATCTCTATTATATTATTAGAAAATGAGACCTAACATACAATTAAATATCAGTCAGCATAAATGCTAAATGGATAATATCTTTATAAGTAATCCAAAGTCTTTTTATAGATAAATCTATCTACCAAAACACAATGATACTTAACACTTCCCAAATGCATCTTATCACACAGAAGCCAATTTACTTCATTTGAAAAATATCTACAAATTTAAAATAGAAATTAATTTTTCTTCCTAATTGTGGTACTTATAAAATTTATGAGTAGAACTAAGAAACTAAAGGACAAACCATGTGACAAAGTTGTGTCAACATTGCAACAAAGTTATATTTTCTGGTGATACTTTGCAAAGTAAGCTGGAAATTGACTTTTAAAAATATATCCTGAGATTATGGCTACAGAAAATATTAAATTGTCTGGCAGCACTAGTAAGAATATATAGCTTCTTGGTTGTGTCACTAATTATCAATAAAATGATGAATATCAATGATAATATTCAGAGGTCCTTAAATCACTTCAAGAATAAAAAATAATGTATAATGTAACAAATTATAGTTCGTAACAAGAAATGTGGTACTTCATACAAGTCAAGAAAAGTTTTAAAATGATTGAGCAAAACAAGTTTTTTTGGATGTCACCTCAAGCTAAATCAAAGAAAAGCTATGCTTCTTGCAGTATCATTTACAACAATAGTAATCTGGATGATTACTACTAAAAGACCAAATCATTATTTCAAATCAGTTATTAAATTAGAAGTAATGTTCACTGATGGGGAAAATAAATGTCAAAATATTGTCTACTAACAGATTGTTTTAAAGCATCAAAATTTTTTGCCATGCAATGCCTCGCATTCTGATCTCTCCTCTACAGATTTTCAGCTGTTTTATAGCTTTAATTATTTTTAGTTTGAACTAATGGCTCCTCCAAAACATGCAGAAATTTATTGCGCAATTTATAACTTTTCTTAACCACAACCTAATTTGATTTCACCAGAAAGGAACAATGCACCAATTTAGCAGATTTTAAATATAAAAATAATTTTTTTTTCCATTTACCGTCACATAAATATTTTTTTTTCTTTATACTTTATTCATATTGATGAAATTAAAGGATATAGCAGATTATTAAAGATATATAAATATTAAGCCTTCCTTTTTATATTTATAATGGTTTTAATTTCATTTATTCATTGTCTCATTTCATAAGCAAGTAAATAAATTTAAATGATACTAAAGTAATCAGAATTTCTCCATCATTAAAATTTTACTATTATATAATTTAAATATGTAAAAAAATATAAGTGATTAAGTTGAAATGAAATATTAGTAAGAGCTAATATTTTTTACTGAAATCAATTTTACATTTCAAATTTACTTTGCTTCCCTAAGAAAATAGAGAATATGTTGAAATAAATATCGAAAATGTATTCATTACTTATTTTGTAAATCATAAATATGAAAACTATTGTAACGCAAAAGTTGAAAAGCTTCACTGAAATTCCTTTTTTTGCATGCCTTTTCAAATGTTGAACTCTATTGCGAAATCATTATTTACCATGCATATTGTAAGCAAAAAATCCAAGAAAACTGTAATCCCTTCATTCTAGATAAATATGTAGAACAATAACAAAATTAATTAAGAAGTTTAAATTTATAAACCTTACTTAAACAGTTGTTTTTTATAAACACACACAAAATGTAATATAATTTTGTTACAAGTTAAAAGTTAACTAGGTAATTTTTCACTTTCTTCAGTATTTTAATTTATTTATCACATAAGTTTCATGAATCACATTCATACATAATTAGCTAGGCAACACAAGACAATACCTTATACAGCATGAAATTGCACAGATTGAATGCATTTTCAAAGCTGTTTAAAAATACTAAAATTTTTATTAAGAAAAAATAAAACTTAATTTTATATTAAATGGTTTCCAATTTGTTTCAAATATAATTGAAAACTATATTAGTATTAAACAATAAAATTTATAATTTATGTAATGATTTGGAAACAAAATTACACGTTTTATATTTCATAAACCTGAAATAAATGTAAAGTTTATAAGTTTAAAAATGAATCATGACTGATATATTAATATAAAGATAATGAAAAAAACTTTAAAGATAATAAAAAAACTTACATATTACGAAGACTACCTAGTTTTGTCACAAAATAAGTGAACAGATAATATAATATGACGACTACCTTATGCACTAATATAGGTTATAGAGGGTACTAAATAAAAGAGAATATTTTAAATCACATAAGTACTGCCAATGAAAATTAATATTGCCAAATATCACCAAGGTAGTCATCATAATACATAAGTAACAAAACTTTATTGTATTTAAAAATAAACCAAAATCGTTCAAGTTGTTGAAAACTAAAAGGGCATTTATCCAACAATATCTTAGATTATCATAAAATAATTAACATTTAAATGATATAAGAAACAAAATATTTGCAGTTTAAGTATATTTTTAAATTATGGGCACAATAAAATATAAAGTCAACATACAAAGTTATCTTTTAAAAGACAAGGAGCATAGTTTGAAATAATTCTCTAGAATAACTCTTAACTATGGATACATAATTATGTTATGGAGCATATGGATTATTAGCTTAACATATAGATCCTTAATTATTGAGTATAAGCAGCAATACACAATGTAAACATAATGTAACGTAAACTACTGATTTATCTGAACACATAAAATAAAGCAAATACTTTTTTAAAGTTAATTCAACGTTTCCACTGTACCTGCATTTTGTTGTCGCATGCTAGAACGCCGAACAACATTTGGACTTTTGGTAACAGCTTTTACTTGATGTTGATTTTTACAATTACTTGGAAGGCAGGCTTGAATGGAAGTAGCCATTTCTCAAGTCCGAAAAGTAAGCACTTCACCTATAAAATAAAATTTCAATGACATAATTAATTGCTAATGTAAAACTCAAGTGAAGAATTTATAATCTTTTCTTTTTTTTATACAAATATAAATAAAAGCACTGAATTTTCTTAGATATCATTCATAATACAACTGCTTGATTTGTTTATTGCTCCAGGATACAAACAAAGGCAAATGGACCATGATCTACAGTTTAAAGTGGATTCTGAAACAATAACATTCATACCTGAAATGGAAAAATCAACCCACATGCTGCTGAACAAAAGGCAACTGCTGGTCAGCCAATAACACAACTAAATAAATATTTTAATACTCATATCTATTACTTTTAATATGTTCATAGTAAATAAAAATTGCTGTAAATATATTGTTTACTTAATTTTAATATAAAAAAATGTTGTGATAAATATTTATTTTAGCATTTAAAAAATCTATAAATAAATTTTATTTATTTAAATTTAATTATTCCATTTATAAAAATGACAATACAAATGCTTTTTCAAAATAAATATGATGAAAAAAGTCTCTCTCTCTCTCTCTCATTTATTCCTATCACCCAATGTATCTAGACAAATATGTAGAGCAATAACAATTTATTTAATTAATAAGATCTGTAATGAAATAAACTTAGTAAATACAGCCGAGTTACATTTTACAATAATGATTATTTTGAATAATTTTTTATTATTACCTATTAAGAGCTACTAAGAAACAATAATTATAAAGTAATAGTCACAAAGGTCAAAGATCATACTGTATAAGGTACTGATCAAGTCGGTTTTGACTTATGCCTCTGAGACATGTTGGCACAGTTTGTCCTTATAGGATCTTGCGCCATTAAACCCAACCAACCAGTCTCTGAGACATGGACCTTAACAAAAAATGAAGAGAAGATATTAGCGACCTTCGAATCATCTTTGGCGCTGTTTTCAATAATAATAACTGGAGAAAAAGATACAATTTTAAAATATATAGGATCTTTAATGACAATATTATCCAGTTTATAAAACTAAACAGAATGAGATGGGCAGGGCATGTAGTAAGAATGAGCCCAGAACGAACAGCATTAAAAGTTTTTAATGTAACCCCCTCTAATAAAAGACCAAGAGGAAGGCCCAAAAAGAGATGGAAAGACTGTGTGGGAGAGGACTTTGCCATCCTAAAAGTAAAGAATAGGAGATCAATTGCTGGGAGAAAGGCTTCTGAGGAAGGCCCAGGCCCACAAAGGGCTGTCATGCTAATGCTGATGAATAGTCACAAAGACTTCTATAAGGTAATTTAATTTTCTAGAAGTCAAAAATAATATAGAAGGGAAATTTAATTCATATTTTATCATTTAAGACAATTTTTTATATTTTTCTTTCATCTGCTCATCATCTTACATCAAAGTAAATAACAATAAAATACTTTTCAGTTAATAAAGACAAATAATATTATATAAGTAATATATTATAAGACAATGATAAAAATGAAAATAATTATAAAAAGAGTAGGAGAGTGTTGTTCATATCAATATTTACTTCAAGTGAAAACAATTTACTTCGTGTTTCTATAATGAAATCACAGAAATAAAAAAAATAAAAAAAAAAAAGAAAAGAAACTAAAAAGTAATAATGAACCATTACTTGAAAGTCTAATGACATTTCTCATATTTAAAATGAAAATATAGAAAAAAAGAATACATAAATAATGATTCTGCTCGTACAAGATTATCTTATCATAGAAACTTTTGTGAATTACCAAGAAAATAAAAAAAAATTATCCAAATTTTTGCCAGTTCTTATAAAGTAATGAATAATACAATTAAAATATAGATAACTAAGGCCATTAGTAATGTTTTTGTAATCCCAAGAAAAATTATAGAAAAAGATTGATAAAAGTTAATCAATTGATTGAAAAAAAACTGAAAAAAATTAATATGTATCAATTCAGCTCAAAACCCAAAAGAAATTCAGAGTAAACTAAATAATTAAAAAGGAAATACTTGCAGAATTTTTGTAGCAATATTAGTAGTTTTGTAATTAAAATATTTATTTGTTGATCCATTAAAAAAACTCATATATTGTTTTGCTTAGCTGTAAAATTTGTTTTGGTCCAGCAAATTTTTTGTATATGATATATATAAGTGCTACAATCTGCAATTTTTGTTTACAACATTGCAATTCAGTAATACTATAGAAGACAAACTTGTTTCTTTCATCCTTCCTCAGTGGTATGATAACCATGGATAAGCCCTGGCCTTCTCAAGAATTTTTCTCCAGTTCTCTGTAATTTTGATCATGATCTTCCAATTGATCACTCTTAAAATGGTAAAAACCTTTCTAAACAGTCAGTCCATCTAAAATTGAGTCGGTTCCTAGCTCTTGTTCCAGCGGGCATGGGCAAGAATATTTTCTGAGTTGAATGTTCTTTGTTCATTCTAATAGCTTGAACAACCCTTTTAATTATCTGGATTTTAGTGTATTTGATGATATCAGGTTCTTTGAAAGCACAATAGAGTTCTGAATTTGAGCCAAAAGCCATTAGCTTATATACTTCTAACGATGGCTCTTTGTATCTGTTGCTCAAAGACTCCCAGAGCATTTTCATCTTTTTGCATTGTTATCCAAGTTTTTGATGAGTATGTAAATATAGGTGTGATAATAAGACATTTATAAATTAGACATTTATAAATTAATAGCTTAATCTTCCTTTTAATTGTATTTAATTTTAGATACTTTTTAAGCCATAAAAACATCTGCTGGTAACATTGATTCACCTCTGAAATTTGATTTTTTAATTTTAAAAAGGACTATCATAACTAATATTGTTACAATAATAAAACTAGAGTTAATCCTAAATATTAGTAATAAAAATATCTTTGCAATAAAAACTTTTATTTACAAATATCTATAGTAAATAAATTAGGGAATGGATATAAATTTGTTTGTTTATGACTATTAGGAATATTAAATAAAATGTAATATACTGTAGTAAAACACATCAGTTACTTAAAAATTATATTGCAATATATTATATCTTCTTCATGTATTACTAGTCATAAATGCTGATCATAGTTCACTTAGATTTGAAAATTAAGTTAATTTTAATAAGTTATTAATTAGATTTCATCGTTTAATAAATATTTATAATAAGGCATAGTCACAAATATCTAATTAATAAATATTATTTATTTAATCTCAAACATTTAACAAATCTTTAAAAATGAAACTTGATTCACATCAACTAGTTTTTTTTTTTAAATTTATCTCAGAAAAAACTTTTCAATCATTCTCAGACTTTTGGTTCCATATTTGGTTTAACCATACTATCATAGTATGTCTTAGATAGCTTCAAAAACACGTCACATTTATATTAAAGAGATACAACAAAGCTTTATTGCTTTAAAAACATTGAAAGAATGGCAAGAAAAATTTTTGGCTGAGTTAGGAATACTTTTGTTTGTAAAGACATAAGAATTGCAAAAAGCTCCTAAGATGTCATTTTAGAAATAAATTCAAAATATAATATAAATTATGTTTTGATATTTTAAAAAAATAAAACAAAAGTGCTTTACAATTTTTTGTTTTCTTAATGCACCATTGAATTTGATATTAAACATTAGAGTAAACTAAACTGTATCCAATCTAATAAATATACAGTACATCATTGTAACTAATGTACACTCACCAATTTATGGTTATATTAACCGAATTGCTAATATAGTAATGATTATAATGATATCCCGTACAAAAAATTAGCGTTAATGGTAAATTTCAAATGATACTATATGGAACAAATATATTTATGCATTTACGTTGTGAATTCATAATAAAATAAAAAGCTGTTAGAAATAAAAAGGATACTT
>JAPDSC010004746.1:0-14311 GCA_026290005.1 Latrodectus geometricus | reverse complement strand
TAAAACGTGAAATTAAAATTATAAATATGTCAGCATAGTACAGAATAGAAATATAAAAGTAATTAAAACTTATTAAAATTTTTTCAGATCTAGAAAAATTCAAACTGTATTATTTTTAATTTTGGACATTATGCTTAATCATCCACAAGCAGTTTTTTGAAAATATGTAATAAAATGAATAATATTCATTTTATTAATAATGAATATATATAAAAGAAATAAATTATATTTTAAAAAATCAAATAAATTATTTTAAAATTTTAGTTTATATTTATTTCATTAATTCTTAAAATTTACTATAAGTTTTAGGGAATTATTACATATTACATTACGTTTTTTACATATTACAGAAAGGGTATTAATTTTTTAAAAATCAGTTCTCAAAGAATACCAATAGTATTAATATTTCAAACATTACATAATAGAAAACTTCAACAAGTATAAAATAGAAAATAATCAATTTTTAGGAAATGATCTTAATTGTAAAAGTTTGTGATTCTTATTGATCAGACAAATAATAATTAATTTTTTATAATTTATATCCATTTAAATATCTAATTTTTGAATTATTTTTTGCTTTAGAATGTGTATGATTTTATTTTACGAAATTTGTTGAATTTATTTTTTGAAATCAGTAAAACAGGCATCAACCATTAAAACAGCATTTTGCTTCTCAAAAACGTATTAATTAATTGATCATAATTTTCAATCTTTTAATGAAAATTAATTTTGTCAGTATCTTTTAATGAATAAATGAAAATTAATTTAATTAGTAAAAAGTCAGTATCTTTTAATGAAAATTAATTTTGAAAATATCCTGCATTAATATGTAGTGGGTAATTTGCTTATGGTGAACATGGGATAGTTATAATTATTACACTGATGCTTACAGTGTTAAAATTTATAATCTTAGTAGAACCATAGTAAAATATGTAGTTTACTATTTAATCAGTGATTTCCGAAATTTGATATCCTTGCAAATCTCCGTTCAGTTATTATAAATTGCTAATCAGTTGTTATCAGTTACTATGAAATCTATCATAATATCATAGAAATAATATATCAGTTACTATAAATAGTATAACATTAATAGTTTATAAGTTACTATTATGATTTGTACCATAGATACAGACATAGCTCAGTACAACTCCATTTTTACTTTTTAATATGACTGAATAAAATCAATTATATCATCCCTTTAGTCCCAAGTGTCATCGTTTTAAATTTACTTGTCTTTTAAATGCATGTCATTCATTGATGAATTTTCACCCAAAAAATTAACTTCGTAGCAAAAAATGAAATGTAATTTGTGAAAACAGTTTCAAATATCCCATAAAATAAAATCCATTTAGATACACAAATATTTTTAAAAGTCAAGTTATTTTAAATAGAAATCTTTTCGCTATTATTTTGGCATGTTATTTTTTCATTTCACATAATTTCTGATTACTTGCATATAAATTACAATTAAAAGTTTCCAATTCATATGTTTTCAGTTATTTAATTGGACAAGTGTTCATGCTGCATTAGTTTCATTAATTTATCTATATGTAATAAAAAAAATATTACTTTAATTAAAAACAACAAATGAAAAAAAGGTCAAATATATTTATAAAGGTTTTATATTATTAAAAATTTAAATCTTGTATGGATTAGCGTAAAATAATTTGTAAATTGTATTCTAGATATTTTCGAAAGATGATAAAAATGTGTGTCAGAAATTTTGTAATCCATTCATGAAATTTCTGACATACATTTATGACAGAATAATTTATGTTCATCATAAAAAAATATTAACTAATATCTTATAATGCTACAAATGTATATGGGGAAATGAAATGAAGTTTAATATTCATAATTTATTTTATTTTTAAATTTCTAATCAGTAAAGTTATTATTCAAAATTTATTTCATTTTAAAGTGAAAAAATAACATTTGAAAATTTGAATATTTTCTCACATTTTTGTTTTTTATATTTCGTCTATTCTTCGGATAAAATATGATGACTCTGAAAAATATTTGTTAAAATGTTAACGTAACATAAAATATAAGAAGAAATAAATTTTTTATGTTGCATCATATTTTATAATGCAAATTATGTTATTAACAGCTAAAAAAATATATTTAGTATAAGTAACAATTATATGAACACAGTATTATTTTAGAAACATTTCCTCCACCTACTTTAAAAATTTGGAAAAAAAGAATTAACTAACTGTCTATATAATATAAAATAATCGTTTCCAAAAGTATGATATTGCAAACTTATCACACATTTGATAATTCATGTAACAACTGCAATATCTAACCATAAAAATAAATAAATATTAATTGCATGTGATAAGTGCATATTTTAATGATATTAAAAATGAATATGTGAAAAAAATTAGTTGTAAAATCATTTGCAATTTAAAGAAGAAAAAGTCTAGAAAAGTCTAGTCCACATTTGATTTATATATCGTTTAGTACAAATAGTATTCATAATAATATTAATTTTTACTGGATTTGATACCTTTTTCAATGAACAATTACAACTAAATACAAAAAATATCAAATTTTTAAGGCAGTTTTATTTATTATTCTTCATTTTGAGCATTAAAGATTAAATATGTAATTACTCATAAAGTTTGATATTTCAAAAAATTCATATAAATTAGTCTATTTATAAATTAAGAAAATCATAATTACTAATCAGAATTCGTATAATTACTACTTACAATTCTTAAATGTAAACAACGTATTTTCCTGATCATTTTAGTAATTTTCAAATATCCAAAAAAAGAAAAAAAAAAAAAAAACTTCCTTGAAGGCATACTAAATATTTTAAGTGTGTCTTCAAGAATGTCTAATGTCTTTAAATACGTTATAAATTTAGAAATTCAAGTAAAAATAATTTTTTGTAATTAAAAATATAACAATTCGTATTAATTAATTAAATTAACGAAAATAAAAAGCACAATTTAAATATTCAAATAGTATAAAATAAATTTACTTATTTTAAATCGCATAGTCAAATTACCTAAATTAATTTTATTATATTCAGCTTGAATATTGGTTTCAGAAACTGAAATAATTTCCAATCAGAAAATCCAATAATTATTTAAAATAAATAAAATTTTTGGTGAAGAAATTGAAAAGAAATCTGAAATATGCAAGTGAGGAAATTATATGTATTATTGGGTAAGATCAAATTATGAGAAAAATTAAAAATATATCAAATATAATTATTAAATGAGAAATGAGTAATTGATACTGTCAACATATTATTTAATGCATCAGTGTTTACCATAAAACATATTAATTAATGCATCAATGTTTACCACAAATTGGAAATACAATTTACGAAATAAAAATATTGCTAATTATTTCAAAGCTTATCAACATGTAGAAAACTACAGCGGTTTTCTGTTATTAGAAATGGATATCAGTACACTAAATCTGATTTTCATATCTAGCTTTAAATTTCTGTTTCTAATATATATATATATATATATATATACGTAGTGGCATCCGAACACGGATACCACTATATATATATACAAGCATACTAATAATATAAACATATGCCATTGTAAATGAATAATGTACTTTTCGTTTTAATAAAAGTATAATTTAGAAAATTTAAATGGTTAGGTTAAGCGGTAAATATATTTTTCATTTCGAGTTATATGATTTCACACAGTTTACATTTAATTTAGTATTGAAAACCCTTTTATAGTAAAAAAGGTATATATTATAACATCTATATTAATACTAATTTTATTTTAATAATAAACTTTAATTCAACTGAATAAAGAATCATTTTAAGATCATCTATAAGACTGCATATAAAGAAAATATTTAAAACTGTTGATTAAAAATACTAAAGTCTTTAATGATGTTATTTTTTTGTGTATTTTAAGTTCTGAGTGATGTACTGTTTATGATGTGTTGTTTCTAATGTAACTTAAGAATGTTCAAATATTATACTTTCTTAATTTCTGTCCACTAAATAATCTAATAAGCACTAATTGCATCCTTTTAATGTGTCATCATTCCGCAAATTGTTACTTTTCCACTACTGGAGGAATCTTAATAAAACCATAACACACGTTTTGTATAGAAATAATATAAATAAACCATATTCTTATTTAAATAAGTTAAAATACAAATTGTTTTTGGAATAAATTTATCATTTTATGATGTTCTTATGGCAATAAAATATAAAAAAAAATAGTGTTATCTTTTACATAATGAGTAATAATCATAAATACAAACATAATATTCAATTTATTAAATAAAATATGTTCTGGTGAAAATTTTTAACCATTTTTTAAAAATAAACGATTTTAACAAAACATTTATAATAATTTTTCCATTGTTTTTTCCTTTCTTATCTTATAAGCAAACTTATACATCAGCCTCTTTTGCTTAATAATATTTATGCAAAATGTTTTCATATGGTTGAAAGAAATAGTTTTCTTCCATTTCTCTATTTTGATTTAGACTCCCATTTTGATTTAGATGTGAATTCTTTAAGAAATGTTTCTATCAGTGAATTTCCTTCAAAGTCTTCCATTGATTCTGAAGACATTCTTTTTTGCACTAAGCCCATCCTTCAATACACTCATATCTCCCGATAGGGATTCCCATTTTCAATATATTCCAATTCTCTGTCATGTCCCGTTACAAATACCTGAACACTGAAGGGAATAAAATGCTGCGCATTTAAGTTTGATCACTTATAGACTGAAACCTTAAACTAAATATTTGATATGAAATATCTAAATTAATTATTAAAACTGAATTAATTGTTCTGTGAGATAATTTAAATAGTTTAATTGTAATTTTGCCTTAATATTTAAATAAGCATTGGTCTTCAAAAATTTATTACAGATCTTATATGGCAATAAAATATAAAAAAATAAATATTGTCATCTTTTACGTATTAATTTAAATTGTTTCAAGTATGAGGAATGTATTTAATTTAAATTTCTTAAAGTATGAGGAATGATTCTCTTTTAAATGTATAATATAACTATACATATACCTACATATCCTTTAATCACTTATATACATATATATTCAAGATAAAAAAAATTTGTTTGAAACTTTTCTGCACCTCTCAACATTATTGATACAGATTACTGTTTAAACCTAATTAATTATAAAAATTTAAATAATGTTCACATATTTCACATCACGAGGGTGATATTACGGCTTTGGCTCATAGATGTCAGTACCACCTGGGTTTTTCAATTTAGAGAAAGGAAGTCAGGGGAGATCTCAAGTGTGGCTCCTAACACCCTCTGAGGTATCAATTTGGAATGCGAACATAGATGACATTGCAACCACGACATAATTAAAAGACCCCAGTAGTCATTAGTAAAAACGACGAATAATCGGATAAGCCAGGATACCAAATAACCATCTTCTGGTAATGAAAACGAAGCGCTAACCAACCAGGTGACCGTGACCCATAGACGAATATAAGAAAGTGTATCTTAGATAAATGTGGGCAACCCAGTTGAGAGGCCTATACAATCATAATTCTCTACATTTACTTTGTGACCAACTTAAATATTATAAAAATGTTAAGCCATAAACTATTATCAGGAAATTAAACAATATAATGATTTTTAAATGCAACTAAAATGTTATTAAAACGAATCGAAGGTGCCATTGCTTTGACTTTATTAGCAAAAAATGATTCAAAATTTCATGTGATCCTACTCTCTGTGAATGTATTAAATCCATGGAGTGAAATTTTGCCTCTTAATTCATGCTTATGTATAGAGTTTTCTCATCAACTTAACTGAGTATGTTTGTGAGTTCCTATAAATTTCCAATTGCTTCATTTCCTATACAGTAAATATACATATATAAACATTGCCATTTTTTCGAGGCCGCTTATTCTAAAAACAATAGATATCTTCTTAATAATTAAAGCAATTTATTGACCAAACACTTAATAAAAAGGCAGATTTTAGTTTAACTGACGGTTTTCATAGATTATGAATTTTGCTTTTTTTACAATTTTTTCCTCATCGTCAAATATTTAGCGTACATCTGCATCAGTAAATCATTAGAATATAATATAAATGAATATTAAACATAATTATCACCATAATTTTATATTATATTGAATATTACGTACCGTAATTTAAAAAATACCATGTGCCACTTCAGCAATAAATGCCATACTGGAAGATAATTTCTCAAAATCTTTAAGCTCATTTATTTAAATATTTTTTATACTCAAATTCAAAATATTCACATTAAACATTATCTTATAGGTATGTATAAAAAGATATAAATAATTTAGTATACCATATAACTCAGGAGATATGAAGATATGACTGCATATTCAAATGTGAATTTTTCTTCGCAAATAAAGAGGATCAAATAAATAACAGAAGCTTTATACCAAAAATAAAAATGCCTGGATAAAACGAAGAATAAGTGTAATCAACTAAAACTTAAATAGGAATCGAGTATACAAAATGCTAAAATGTATTCTGCAGTGTTGATCATTCTTTGCCTTTTCAGTATAACGAAACAAAAAAAAATAGATGTTATATAATCAGATCACTGAAATCTAATTATAGAGGAAAATGTTTATTTCTGATAAAAATTTATACTTCTATATTGGTCTCTTGGAGGACCAGTTTTAAAACTCAGCAAAAAAATAGGAAGTACGAAGTTAATTTCATTCCCTACAATCATATTTTAGCATGTCTTTATGAATTTTCTGACATAAATTGCATATGAAAATAGTATTGAAGTAAAGAATTCCAAACTTTAATAATACCTTATTAAATAATTAGGATCATACTTAATTAAATGTTATATATTAAAAGATAATGATAAAATATTCCATAGATATTGTAGGAAGTCGAAAATTATACTTAAAATGCTTAAGAAAAATACATAAACTGACTGGGGCTTAATTAATGATAATGATAGCAATTTTCTCACCATTTTTGATTATTTCTACTTCTACTGTATATATTGTTAAAGTTACTGTAAGTTTTTATGTACAATAGTTCTGATTTAAATATCTATGTATCATTGTTGTTTTAATGTACAGTTTAACACAAAATATGATGATTACCTAGCTCAAATGCGTTTGTCCTGTATTCTTTATATGGGATATTATTTTACAAATACATGTACAGGAAATATTTAGAAACTATATACTAGCTAATAGCTGTTTTAATAAATAATGAATATTAATAATAATGAATCAGTAATAATAATTAAATTTGATTCATGTTGCAAATATTTGAATTTAGAAGTAAATAAATACATCTAGCAAAAAAGAAATAAATACAAAATAAAACTTTCTTTCCAAAACACATATTCCTGAAAATAAAAGAAAAAGTGATGACTATCAGATGCTCTAAGGTCTTTTCATCGAATGAAAAGTAATGATCCATTAGCCCTTTGTAATTTTGTTACAAAAAGAAACCTTTTACAATACTGTAAAAGTATAAAGAAACTTTAAAGGGATGGAATAAATGTTTATTTTTCAGGCATTATATATTTAAGACTATTTAATTTTACTACTGTATACAATTACACATGCTTAGCTTTTATTATAATATTATGAATGCATACAATTCAAATATTTAAAAATTATATTTCTAAAAATAAGTAACGTTTTAAATGCGGAAGTATATATAAAGGGAACAATGCTTTTTCTTGTCTTTGATTTGTTAATTTTGAATTAAGCAAAAGAAAAAATGCTAATTCTCATATTACAATATTCATAACCAAAGTTAATATTTTTTACTTATGGTATACTGTAATTATTATCTCTCGAAATTCATAAAAATTATATTTAGAACACATTTAAATAATTTAAAATGCAATATAAATAAGTATATTTAAGTGTATACATCACATACATCGAAATGTTAAAAGCATTTTATAAATATTACAATCTGATAAATAAAATAAAAAAATGAATAAAATGATAGGTAAATAAAATTATAATTATTTAAATTTGAAAGAAATGTAAAATTTTATTTCATATTTTCTAAAACTAAGTTTCATGAAAAAAAATTTATTAATAAAATAAGGCTTAAAAATACATAGATGATGAAAAAAATTAAAAATATTACCTAAAACTGTGAGAGAAACCCAAATATTAAAATTATTTATAGTTTACATCATATTTCATTTAATATTAAGGCATCATAAAATCCAGGATATCAATAGTTTATTAATGTAACTGTTTTCAATATTCAATCTTAACAATATTCATAAACTTAAGTTTAAAAATTATAATACTGTTTTAATTCTATTTCTGAAATTATAGAAATTGTTTAAAATATTTCACTAAAATTCAGGATGTTAAAAACAATTTTTATAAAATTCTTTTGTGTAAAAAATTAATTTAAAGTGATAAAAAATACTAATAACAAAGGTTTCAAACTGAATTCGTGCATTATTGAAAAAAAATTATGATTTTAAATGTTATTAATAAAAGTATTTCGAGAAATACATTTTTGAACAGTATATTATAAATATATACTAATTTAAAAGAATCCTAACATTTCAAACTTTAAAATAGCAAATCGAATAAAGTATTGTATTCAATATTTGGTGAATTAAATACTTTTTAAGGCATTTGAGTTTAGTAAGACTTATGTATATTTTTTGTTAAGCATATATTTTTATTTTTCACAATATAAGAAAATATAGAATTTACGAAAATAACGATTATAAAATGTTCTATTTGCTCAAGCAAATAAAATGAAATTCAACACATTGTAATTTAACTATATTGAAAGAAGAACATTGATAGAAATAAAATGCAGGCAAATGCTGGCAAATTACAAAAAAGATATATAGATATATAAATATTCAGAATTATGATTGTATAGGCTTCTCAACTGAGTTGCTCACACTTATCTAAGATACAGTTTCTTATATTCGTCTATGGGGAAAGGTCACCTGGTTGGTTAGGGTGTCGTTTTCATTACCAGAACGTGGTTAGTTCGTATCCTGGCTTATCCGAATATTCGTCGTTTTCACTAATGGCGACTGGGGCAAGTAAATTATGTCGTTGTTGAAATGTTCTCCATGTTCGCATACCAAATTGATACATCTAAGGGTGTTAGGAGCAAAGTCCGGAGTCTTCCCTGGCTTCCTATCTCTAAATTGGAAGACCTAGGTGGTACTGACATTTATGAGCCAAATAAAAGATATATAGATATTTCAATTTATTAGATATTAGTATTGATAAATGTGTAGAAAAGATATATACAATAAAAAAATATAAAAAATGAAGAAGCTAGTATAACAATTTGAAAGCTGGAATGGTTGTGAAAAAAATAGATGGAACTTCAGAATTTAATTTGAGATGCGGTAAAAAATATTTGGGTGGAAATAAAATAGAGGATTGTCATGACTTGATGAAAATTGTGAAATCATTATCAAGGAAGAAATAAAACTAGTGGAATAAAACAATAGAAAAATAAATCTCGAAAAATAATACCTCATACGAAAACGTGACAAAATTTAGAATCAAACATTAGGAACGATGTATAGACTAAGCATTTTTGAGGACTAAACAACAATTCAAATGGGTCAAATTTCAAGAAACAATTTAAAGCAATCAAGGAAGGAAAAAAAGTTGTCTGGAACTAACATTTTCAGAATAATGATTAAGAGTGCATTGATTAAAATACAGAAACTGTAAATACTCTTTTGAATATTTCGAGAAACTATTTAATTTTTAAGAATGCAGTATTCCACTGAACTACACAAAGAAAAGGAATGACCCGAAGGGATGTGGTTTGCCCAAGTAAACATCAAAATATAAAAAAAAATAAACATTTACAAGCCGAAGAGGTTAGAATAATATTACCGGAGAACTAATTAATTATAAAAGAATAAATATATCATAATGGGAATAAATCATTCACCTGATGATGTTAGAAGCAATGCAGTGCTGACAAAAGTTGATCGATTCATGTAAAGAGAGTGTAAAGAATTGTAAAATCACCAAAGAATTTCCATCTTAAATGTTGTGACATGTATTTCTTCAATGTTGATTAGTATTCAGTTCGTGCAAGATACGGATTCTGCAAAATGTTTAGATGTAAG
This sequence comes from Latrodectus geometricus, assembly GCA_026290005.1. NCBI lineage: Eukaryota > Metazoa > Arthropoda > Arachnida > Araneae > Theridiidae > Latrodectus > Latrodectus geometricus. Next base: position 4,216 of record JAPDSC010004746.1, on the reverse strand, counting down.
TATTATATCATAATAAAGCTTTAAAAAGAAAACCATATATAGGGTTAATCAAATTGTTTCCTTGAAAATAATATTTTTAAAACATTATTAATTCAATATAAATGGATCCCTTATTTATTTATTTATTTTAAACGTGCCTTCGACAATATTCATAGAACAAAATTTCTCATAATTATATAATTGAAAAATATAATTGGGTGTGAGTGTGTGTGTACGTCAAACAGTAACTCTCACCAATATTTCTTCACAAAGAAGAATTCACTACTCATTCTCATAAGACTTAGAGATTGAAAAAATACCAACACTTCCAACTATTTTAATTAATATTTATCTGAAATGATCTAAAGAAAATGAATATATTTAATAGAACTTTCAAATTTATAATTTTGCAAATTTTTAATGCGAAAATTGAGTTACTCTTCAAGAGTATTTTACACTCTTATTTTCTAATAAAATTAATTTTCCTATGCATTAAGTACATAAAACATATCATCCACTCACAAAATAAAACATTTAAAACTATGAGTACTTTGACTATGAAGGTATTTCTATGAATGGAGAAAGTTCAATATTTTTGATTAATTATTATAGAAAAGAGTTTTAGAATTTAAACAAAATATTCCTCTGATTTTGATTGCTACTTTTCTTTGAAAAAAATGCTTAAAATTACGTATATAAACATTAAATTTTGAATTCTCATATATTTTTATCCTGTATTGGAGTGACACATATCTTTGAAGTAAAAATGATTTGAAGCTTTTAAATTATGGGAAAATAAACATTTCTGGAATGTTTTAAGTAGTGTTTAAGCATTTTTGAATGGATATGAGAAACGTTTGTCACATTAAAACCCATACGGTCAAAATCTAGAGAAATATTTAAAACTTGATGGAAAAAGATACATAAGGAGATTTGAATGCATTCATTAATTGCAAACGGTAGGTTGAGAACAAAAAAGAATGGTAATAATGTATTACTTCAAATAAAATTTACATATTTTTATTTTAAGTAATACAGTATTACAATAATTGCTTGTATGTCTTTACAAAATATTAAGTTCACAGTGATGTTTTTGATAAATTTAAGTTAACTGTCAAAATAATTGAATAGTTGTTTTTTTTAATACGCACCTATTTAAGACACATTCATTTATTGTATATTTCTCACGTAAAGTTTCAGAAAATGAATGTTTTTTTCCGACAATGAGTTACTTTTAATAAAATTGGTTTACATAATTACTGCTAACGTTTGACTCTATTCTATAGTATAGGCTGATTTTATGAAGCAACTAAATTTTTCATTAAAAAATTTTTCAGCGAAAATGAAAAATTTTTATTTTGACTCAATAAATTAGTAAACACATTTTGCATGTATCATGAAAATAATGAAAAAATAAATAAATTAAATAATAAGATTCATCAGTGCTTTCTAAAATGTATAAATGAATTGAATAATTAATATTTTTCCTGTAATACGTAGTATTGAAGATAGATTCTAAAATAAGGTTTCAATATACACACTGATAGAGAGATATTTCTAATTAATTAGTTATATACCCTGATTGTATAATTTTTGCCACTGTATAGATGTATGTATGTAATGGCAAAATAATTGCTATTATTGAAAAAAAGGGTAATGAATCAACAAAAATTTAACATTTTTTAATTACTTAAAATATATTAATATGAAATGGAATTTAAAAAGTATATCATAAAGCAAATCTGTAGACTGTAAAATGTACATGAATCTCATATTTATCCTATACCTTTAGCTACCTGATGTTGTAACAAAATATCTAATCAATATGAAGGGAGTGCGTGCATTAATCGGCACACATACGATAGATATTTAATGCAAATGCCCCCGAGAAATGACTAATTTGAGTGCTGTTTAGCATTTCACCTTTTGAAAATCAAATTACTGATGGTGAAAATTTAAAATTTTGCAGTTATTATTGAAATAAAACCAACACTAGCTTTCAAATACGGATCTTAAGTAAGTATTCATTGTAAAGACATTGAATTTCTTATAAATACAAACTGTCAGGACTATAATATAATATAAATACTATTATATATATATTAGATAATATGAAGCAAAATTGTGACATTTAAATATATTTATAAGACTATGTATGCAGGACACATAAAACTATGTGTTTCATTAAAAAATATTATGCACACTTTATATATGAAATTCTTAGTTTTTCTGTCTATAGATCTACTATTAAATCATCACAAATATAAAAAATTGTTTTAATAAGTTACAATATATTACAGTATCAAATGCTTAATATTACCTCTATCATGTATGCAATTAAAGTTATTCTAATTTCCGAAGACTTTAAAAATATGTGTGCAAATAAATTTTATAAAATTGTGAATTTTGATTTATTTATCAAAAATTATGCCAATTTTAACACAAAAATGACATTTATAAAAAAGTGTATTCTTATTTACACTCACTGTATCAGTTTTTTCAGTTGATATCAAGTTACAAAATTTTATTTCGCAAATTATTTGCTAAATAATATTTTTAGAAGCAATTATGAACATTTGTGGTTTGAAAGTATTTTTCATTTTATTAATTATAAGGCTATAATAAATTAATCTATAGAGGAAACAAATTTGGAAAATGAAAAGCTTCTAAGCATTTGTTAACAGTAAAAAAAAAAAAGAAAAGAAAAAAAAAAAAAGAAATTACATTAGATGCATACTATTTAAGTACCCATCATAAACTCAGCGATCACAGAAGCAAACAGATTTTTTTTAGTATATTTAATGATTCCCTTTTGTTTCACTGAAAAAATATATGTCATTATGTTGCTAAATATTTGTTACAAATAACGATTTTAAAAAATTATTAATTTTCTTATTTTTCCAAAAGTGTATTTGAGGAATACAAATGATCTGTGATTATTATAGGAGAGGAGTATAACTACTCTTTATGCATTTCTTGTTGAAAAACGTTTTTAACCATATAATTTTTAATTTCTAATAATGAATAAAATTTAAATTTATAATTATTTATTCAATATTTTTTATTCCATTTCAAAATATTTATTTTTGCTTATGCTGAATATTTCAAGAAATTTATCATTTTCTAAGCAAATTTAAGTTTGTTTATAAATTAGCAGCTATACAAAAAATCAAAAATATATTAACGACGGATTAATATATTTAATCTTCTTTAAAGGAATTTGAATTTAAAAACAGAATTTTTACGAAAAATAGGTAAATTTAAAAGCTTACTTGAGTGTTGTATAAATATTTATAAATAAAATGCACAATATGAGAATTCCATATTTATCATTCAAATTTATCTGATGCAATCATTTTGTTTTATACACAGAATTAAGCATTAAATTAAAGCATTACACTTATCTATTATGTAAAATATTCACTTCTGAAGATAACTATTCATTTCCAAATGATTATTCATTTCTGAATAATAAGAATGAATATATTACTCCATTCAAATAAGCATATTATTTCTGAATGTTCGTTTTGTATAAATTGAATTAAAAAGGAAGTTATCAGAATTCCAATATTTTAAAACGAATTGGAAATAAAACAGTGAAGGGATGGAAATATCTATTTCCTTATTTTGATATAGAAAAGTTGCTGAATAATTAATTTTATTTACTGAGTTTAATGTTTCTTTTTTGAGAAATCATATGATGTATCATATTGATTTATGAATTTTGTGTTTTATTGTAATAGTATTACTTAAAGCAATGGTTTCTTAAAGAAATATACGGAGAGATACTTTCATGCTTTTTAACATAAGAGAAAAGTAATATTCAATATCATATTTTTTAAAATAATGAAATTGCATTAAAATATCTCCAAAAATATTTTTCCTTAATTTCACTTTGTTAAGGTACTGAATGAATAATTTAAATAAGTAATTTCCGCATTCTTATCTAATTTTTGAAAATATATTTTCGATTGCATTTTTTATTATGGTAATAAAGTATTTTCATTCCATACAAAATCTATGTAAAATATTCACATAGGTAATAATACAATCCTATTCAGGTGATAATGTTATTAGTATACTATGCTTCGTTTAAAACATATTTGAAAGTTTCAAAAACTTGAAAGAAACTGAAAATTAATATCGTAGTCTGATTTATATGTTTAAGAAATATTATATTTTTAATTTTTGTTCAAATGTATAAAACTAAGAATTGTTCTTTAGTAAAAATGTTTCA
>JAPDSC010004744.1:0-13614 GCA_026290005.1 Latrodectus geometricus | reverse complement strand
ACATCTGTTTCCTCTGCGGCTCCTTTTATGTCGTTTGCACTACGACATAATCCTCCCCCACTTACAGAAAAAAAAACTTGTTTTTTTTTTTTTTTTTAACAATTTAAGCAAAATATATATATAAAGAGTAAATAATAGAAAATTTATCAAAAGTTATCATGAGACTATCAGGCATATAGAATTTGAGAGCCAATCCTTCAACCGTCATGTCTCACAATATTTTACCAACTTATCAAATTTCACATGGATAATCTTACAATTTATACAGTATCGTCTTAGTAGATACAGTTCATTGGATTTAAGCATTCATATCAGCATTCCATATTCTATAAAACAGTAAAAACATTTCATTATAAAAAATTTACATATAAGATATTTACAGTCCATGTTACATATCAGCACCATCGGTAAATGTTCATGAATCACAATGCACATATTCATTTTTTTCATGTTATATACTCAAATAGTTCACATTTCTCTTATAAGTCCATAAGAATACTGTAGATCAATTAAGTACCGTCTATGCAAGAAATATAAATCATAGTTACGAGTGAGTCATCTCTCTCATTTCCACTGGCCAAATATATTTAACAGAAAGCAGAAATAAGTAAAATTAAAAAAAAATAAATACAAATACAAGTGAAAAAAAAATATCAGTGAACAACGTATATCCATATGTATATTTTATTAAATCGTGAGATATTTTTAATTTGGTCCTTTTTTTTTTTTTTAAAAAAATATTATACAATTATCAATATTTTAAAATTTTCCTGCTTTATTTAACTGCTTTTCACCACAGTTCTCACTTTCTCATTTTGTTAACAATGTTTCTTAAACGCCGTAGTAATATTTGCTTTAATAAATCGAGAACTATCAATAAATAATTAAAAAGTGCAAAAACGCCTGTTCCCCGTAACAACGATGGGAGAAAAAGAGAGTTCTTAGGGGAATCCCCCCCTTACGCTCGCAGGACCCAGAAGTCCAGTTTGGAGTGGGACAACCGGTTTGTTGACCAGTACTTTTGAAGGAAGGAAAGGGGAAAAATTAGCCATTTCCTTTTTTGTTGTTGGAAACACCCTGTCAGAATCGCCGTTTCGCCTGTGTAACAGAGGTAAAGTAAAAATTAACTTTTTTCTTTTCAGGCTTTATGTAGGTATACCCATTTATTCCTTTCCTTTTCTTAAATTCTCTAACATCCTTTTGCCATTGTAAATTTAGGGCTTATATAAATTTTGTTCATTGTGTCCTATGTTCATGACCTCTCCATCATGACATGTATTCACCCCGTCGCCATTGTTCCTTCTTCCCGCTAAGAGGGACTGACCCTTTCCCGACGCTTTTGTCCTCCGGTAGGGCAAAAGTATTTACTCATGCTTAGCATAAATGTGAGCGTCGTTCGCTCATTATTTTCAGTCGAGCTGTATTTACTTTTCTAGTATAAATACTTGGGGAAAACCTTGATTCAATAGTCACCACATTTGGTGAATTAATCTTTATGACCTGAAAAGGTCCTGTAAAACGACGACGGAAACGTGTCGATTCATCTAAAAATACCGTGTCCCCTATTTTCACCTTAGAAGAACACGCTTTCTTTTTTTGTATTAAATTTTGTGTTGTTTGAGTTTTAATTAGATTTTCCTTAGCCTCTTTCTGAAATGTATTAAATGTTTGAACAGTTTTTTCATAAAATGTATTATAACTCAGAAATTTTTGTGCCTGGGGGTTTATTTCCCAATTATCCGTTAGCAACTTGAGATCTCTCCCGAAAAATAGCTGATTCGGAGTAAATTCAGTAGCTGGATGTATACAATTATTATAAAATGCAGCGTGTAAATTCACCGCTAATTCAAAATCTATTTCATTGCCTAATGACTGTAACGTATTCTTAAGAGATCCATGAATTCGCTCCACCTTACCGTTTGCAGCGGGATGATATGGAGTAGTAAATAAATTTCTAATCTTTAACTGTCGATTTAATTCTCTATGCATTTCTGCCGTAAATTGGCCACCTCTATCTGAAAGTATAAACTTGACCTTACCATAAGCGGACATATATTTTAATAATTTTCGAACTATTGTTTCCGTTTTTATATTCGTTACTGGAAATAGTTCGATTCTCCGAGAAAAATTATCTATACAACTAATTACATAGTGTCCTGTCGCAAAACGTCCACAAATATCTACACTTAAAATTTCGCCTGGTTCATTTGGAATAGGTACATTCCCGAATTCTCTTTTCTTTTGTCTGTTTGGCTTAACTTTTCCACATGTTTCACACGAATTCACATAATTTCGGACATGTGCGTACATCCTCGCCACCAATACTTACTAATTACGCCCTGATAAGTTTTATCAGCTCCTAAATGAGTCATATGGGAAGTCTGAATGGCGTACTTCTGTAAACTTTTCGGTAATATAATTTGGGGTTGTAATTCCTTTTTACCTTTTATTTTCCCTAAATGCATAAGTATACCTGTTGATTTGTCTATATAAAACCGACTTATTTCCTGTTTAAATGGTAGTTTACCTCTATTTAAACCTTCAGTAATTCGACTTATCTCTACATCATCTTTCGCTTTTTCTCTAATATTTGCTAAACTTAATTGTTTCAAATCCATCACTTGCTCATTCCTTATGTTCGACACAAATTTCTCCCTCGACACGCTCTCTGTTCGGTGTTGATTGGCTGGTGCGGTGATGTCCGGCGCCTGTCTCGAAAAGGGGTCCGCTTGACCAACAGCTGCCTGACATCCCCCCTTCTTTCGTGATGATTCACTATATTTCATCTCTGAATTTGTTTCACGGGAATCCTTTACTCCTGTGATTTTTTTACTATCGCTATTTTTGTTCATACATTTCAAAATATTACAGTTTTCATTATACCCAAATTTATTTTCCTCCAACCTAATTATTGCCTTATCAATAGTTATATAATTTTTGTTTCCGCTTACGCATATATTAGCGCTTTTTATTGCTTTGTAACTCAAAATAACATCATAATCCGGAGGAAACTTTTGTTTAATAACGAAAAAGTTATCTGTTATAGTTTTACCACCTATTTTAAGAGACATTTCTACACAATCATTGTAATTAATTCTTTCCCCGGTAATTGTGACGATATTTATTTGCTTAGGAACGCTCTTAACTTCTATATACTTTTTGATTTTATTGTATTTCAGCTGGGACAGCAGAGACACCGAGGCTCCAGTATCTAGAAGAATTCTCGCCGACAGATCCTCTACATTCAACGACTCGTCCTCCACGACTCCCTTTACAATCGGTAAGTCCATTTTATTACTTTTTTGTGAATTATTTGAAATTCCTGTAGTTTTTATAATTTCATTCTTATGTTTAGTTGTTAAATCAAGAGCCTCGCTATTTAAATTTATTACATCGCTTTTCTTATATTTATTTTGTTCCTCAACTATTACACCGATTTGTGTATTGTTCATAGAAAGCGCCTCTACGCTACTGTATCCCTTCCTATTTTTTTGTTTACTTATTTTGGGAGCAGTTTTCTCCTTTTCGAATTTTCGCTCCACCCCTAATTTCGCCGTCTGTAGCCCAATGGCTGAGGATTTTCGCCTTGGGCTTGCGAGTTTAAAGCTCTGTCGTTCCCCCCAAATTGGTCACTCCTTCGCTGATTCGGACTTGTAAATCTACTACCCCAATTAAAATTTTCGTTATTATTTCTATAACGTTTTTCCACTTGTTTTTTGGAGAAATTCATTTTTGAAAAATTTTCATTTAATTTCTTTAAATGAAAGCAATTTGCGGCAAAATGCCCTGCCTTTCCACAAAACAAACATTGTCTCTCCCTATCAACATTAACATTTCCACGCCTTATATTATTTGCGGTTTCAGTTTTTTCTTTAATTATCGAATTTACTGAATTTACTCTTAACTTAACATAAAGGGATGCTGCATGTTGCACATCACTGGCAAGTTTCACAGCCTCTTCAAATGTTTGGGGATTTTTCAAAATGACTTCTTTTTGTAATTCTGGGAGAAGACCCTCAATAAATCTCGATAGGAGTAATTTATCAAACATATCTTTACTTTCTCTGTTGATAATCTGGGAAACACCGATAAAGCGACTACCTGCTCGCCTGAGACGTTCAGCAAACGTCTTTACTGATTCCTGCTCAAACATTTGCGTAGTTGATAACTGTAAATTTGATTCAATTAACGATTGCTTTTCACTAAAATGCTCTAAAAAAATTTTCTTTTATATTTTCAAAAGAGGTTTCTCTTTGTAATTGAATATCTTCAATCAAAAATCTCTTCGCTGCGCCTATCAATTTGGATTTTAAAATTGTAATTTTTTCAAAATCACCCCAGTTTGCCAATGAAGCTACACTTTCGAATTGGTTAAAGCAAAATTCGCACGATTCTTTATCACCTTCAAAATTTGATATTAATTGAATCATTGCCATATTAGCTTGCGAATGTGTACTATTATCATCGAGATTAGGATCTAAATTCTGAACTCTATATCTAGGCATATTAATCATTCAAATAATTACAATAATATTGAATATCTAAATATTGTAACTTTTTTTTTTAAAGTATACTATACATATGCATATACTACTACAATAATAAATATTCACTTGAATTGTTACTCACAGATATTTAACAAACAATTGTATAACCAATACTTTTATCAATATTATTTATAATTTGTATCATTATATATATACATATTTATTATACTCTTCAACAGTCTCATACATATATATATTCATAATATTTGTTGCATATTGTACCCATATATTCTATCTTTTAAAATACTTTTAAATTACAGTTATCCAAGCATTCAATATTTTACGCTTAAAATTTATTCATTTATAATTTCAGAATTATTAACTCTTAATTGTTATGTCAAAATTATTCTAAAAGTTCTCTAACTCCAATTATTTCTTCCTTCAAAATTTTTTTTTCAATGATACCAAATTTAAGGACAATACAAACATAAAAATTTTTTTTTTTTAAAAGTACCGGCTTTATAATATTTAATTTTAAATAACACACAGTATCAAAATAATTTCCTAAGTACAAAGTTTAAAAACAACAGTCATGACACCAAATTACAGTACAAAGTATTGAAATTGACAAAGAGCCACTTTACCAAATGTATGTCCTAGGTATCAAAATTGAAAAATAGTCACGGCACCAATTTGTCGTGAATAGTAGAGGAGTCTTATAGAGAACATGTTAGACACACAAAGTAGTAATAATAACAATTTTTTATAGTATTAACATTTTCAATATTTATATTTAAATTTAATGATTTATTATCTTATCAATATATAAAAGCATATTAACAAAATGTTGTGCGGCCTGTGGGTCCTGAAGAAGAGATTAAAATGACTCACCCCCTTTGTGTAGCGAATTTCCCTTGGTAGGTCAGTACAGTTGCTGATACACTTTCTTTAGGCTCTCCTTTCATCATCGCATTGCTCCAGTATCACCCCGTCTGTTCCATGTCTCTCATTTGGGTAAGTCTGCTTCACCTCTCCACCAATTTCACTCTATCATCGGGGAACTATATTTCTATCTCATCGAATTCTTGGTTCTCCCATATCTAATCGGGGTCACATAGGTCTCAATCCATATCCCTCGTCGGAGGCTTAGCGTCTTCCTCGGTTCAACTCCTTTATTTTATTGTTGTTGTTGTAGTTTTATCATATCATCATCAGAGAATTCTGAAATCTGAATCAGAATCTGAATACTGAATCTGAATCTGAAAACGAATACGAATACCTCTCCATCTTCAACTCCTTAACTTTTATTGCACTCATATCTCCTCCCATTTTCTTCTATTGGATATTTTCTTGTATCTCATCGGTGTTAGGCTTCCAGGGAATGGTCAGAAATCTCCCCTCCAAAACCCTTGATTGGCCACACACAAACAAAAGGAGAATATTTTAATTTCATATGGACCACCCATACATCCCAAGGGGAAAAGGACCCTGGGATGTAAAACTGCAATAAACTTTAAGTGCAGTTTTCGGGTGCCACTTTGAAATATATAGTTTTATTTCTTTATTGCCCTTGTCTCTTTATATTACAATTTTTATGTTTCCTTTCTTTTATATTTTACAAAACTACTGCCGAGAGGAATTGTTACAGAATGTATTTACAGTAACATCTGTTTCCTCTGCGGCTCCTTTTATGTCGTTTGCACTACGACACACGTTACATTTCTGGTGTGTTACGACCCGTGGCTCTACCCTTTATTCGAACCCTGCGAAACCTTACGTTTCAGCAAGATAATGCCCGACCGCATGTTGCCGGTATTGTACGGACCTTCCTTGATACGGAACATGTTCGGCTGTTGCCCTGGCCAGCACGTTCTCCAGATCTTTCACCAATAGGAAACGTCTGGTCAATGGTCACCAAACGCCAGTCACTACGGTTGATGAACTGTGGTCCCGTGTTGAAGCTGCATGGGCATCTGTACCTGTACATGCAATTACTCAAATAGAGTCAAACAGAGTCCCTTTATTAATTAGCAATTAATAAAGGGACTCTGTTTGACTCAATGCCCAGGCGTATAACTGCTGTTATTACTGCCAGAGGTGGTTGTTCTGGGTACTGATTTCTCAGGATCTATCCAGGCAAATTTTTTGAAAATTTTATCACTTGTTATTTCTAGTATAATATATTTGTTCAATAAATACCATTTTGTTATCTGCATTTCTTCCTGGTGTAGCAATTTTAATGGCAAGTTGTGTACATTTATTTTAATCGCTAATCAAATATTCTGACTTTAAAGGTCATCTTTAGATTTTCGATGATTTTAATCAAAAATTTTAGCGTTTTTTATACCCTAAGTAAATGTTTTGAACTTTTCTAACATCATGATCTTCATCAATTTTTTAGTTCTTTGTTTTTTATTTGTTCTTGTTGTATTTGGAAAAATTGGATTTTGCTATTTATTTAGCTTTCTCAATGATTGAATTTTTTTGAAATAATTTATCTTGTCGAGGTTATAATCTGATTTTGGCAATGATTTTTTAGTATTTTGTTGAGAAAATTAAGGGTATGGATTTTGATCGCAGTCTCTACTTTTCTTTCTGATTATGAGTAAATTATAATTTCCGAATTAATGGCTGTATTCATTAAATTTTCTTAATCTAACATTGTTATTTGACTAATCAATTACTTTAGTGTTTAGAATAATCAATTAGAGTATGTGTTTTTAATATATAGTATTATAGCTAATCAACTAGCAGCAATTAATAAAGGGACATATTATAATATATTGTCACATGGCAAATCAATTAATAAAGTGACAAATTGTGAGTAATCTAGAATATCAAAACTATTGTGTCATATTGAGACACTTAATATAATATGCACTTATATAAAAGAATATAGAATATCTTTTGTTAGACTGTTAGGAGTGGATATCATAATTTAGATAAAGAAAGTAAATAGTTTCAAGAGTTTAAAAGACAATCATGTAAGTAATTAAGACAACATTGGAAAAAGTGCGGTGCTAATGTCGTGTTTGTTGAAAACAGAAAAATGAAAATTATAGAAATAAGTACATTATAGAAATAACCATAAATTTAATATCACAATAATTGAAGAAGAGATAGTTATCAATACACATTTAGCGCTCTGAAAATAAAATTATAAAATGAAACAAACAGATCAATTTTCTAAGAAGTTAAGTTATAGAAAAAGATGTTTTGAAACTTTTAAAAGTACCGCTAATGTGTACTAGAGGAGTGCAAAAGTGATATCAAATACCACCTCAAACCATATTACCCGGGGCATTACCAATTTGGCGGTACATAACGCAACTTTTCAGCATCCTCTCTACAAGGTGTTTTCAGACTCGAATGTGAACATCGCGGTGTTGCAGACAGAAATGGGACTCGTCATTAAAGACAATTTCATTCTATTCTGACTTTCACATACTTCTTTCATCACATCATTGGCTACGGAGACGTCTTTGGTTCTAGATCAAGAGTAGACGAGGCAATGGCCATTCTACTGACAGACCACTCTGCTATAAATTGCATCGAATTATACGTGCAGACGCTGGATAATGCATTATAGATTGAATGTCTGTGCTATGGTTCGTGGAGCGAGTGAGCTATACGTTATTGCCATGCTCGCAATTTGCCTTTCATCACGTGATGCTTGGTTGGGTTTTGTGGCGCAAGGTCCAAATATGACAAGCTGTCATCACGTGAAGTGATGCATTGAGGTGGATCCGATTGAACACGTTGGTCCGTCGTGTACTCCCGCATAAAACGACTACATATCCGCATTACAATTGTTTGGTGTCGTCCAACACGTCTGCCGATTTCCCTGAAAGATAATCCACAATCTCATTAGTCCACATTCCTTCCTCTGTCGAACTCGGATACTTGGTCAAAAAATGATTGCTGTTTTCTACGAGGCATAATTGACCGTTTTTTTTAAACCACAAGAAAAGCACAATTTTTTTTTAAATCGTTGAAATCCCCAAGCCGTAAATAACGGTTTAAAGTAGTGCCACAGAAGCGAGTGATGTGTATCTGCGCTGAAATTCTAATTATTTGTATGTCTCACATTCGCTAATGCATATAGTAAACTTGATGTTATTTGCAGGATTCTTTCAAGGTGTTGCATTTATGGTGGCCAGCAGTCTAAATAGGATAGATAAACTTAATATTTTTGATTGATGAAGTTAAGCTACACTTTATTATTAGAAAAAAAACTATCCCAACAAAAAGAAATTTAAAAAATTTTAATTTTTATGCAGGACTAATAATAAAATTACTGATTCTAGGAGTTTATACTAGACAGAGTTGATAGCATCAATATTTGCAGTTTGTGTCGCATTCCCTTCAACGAAAAGAACCAAAATCTACTTAACATTATACAAAATTCCAAGATATTGGTCTGCTAGTCAGTAAATAACTGTTAACTTCACTGATGAATCTCAATTCAAAATAATCCCTACACATCACGATATGATTACATATGAAAAAATCAGCCATCATCTACCTACCGTCTGCTATACAAATGTAATCATTCAGATAGTGGATATCTGATGGTCTGGAATGACTCTTACTAAACGTCACACTACCTTAAATGTCTTTTAAGCGATATTAATTTAAGTGATATGAATGAAATATTGGAATCAAAAGTTTTAGAGGACAACAACATTAGGCCTCAATAATTTTCTGAGAAATAAAAATATTCGCCAAATGCCTTGCTCTATAATCTCAAGATCCTGACAATTACAATCATGGCTGTAAGATTACTACCACTGTGTAACTTCTGCGACATCTATTGTCTATTTCTTGTTGCACCATTGAAGGCGTAAACGTCAGTGGTTTTATGTCAAGGGTAAATAAAGCAATAAAAACCTCGCAACCATTTCATAAAATTGAAATTGAGATGAAATAATGCAAGTGGATACCAAATAATGAGTTTAATACTGACTCTGATATTCAATGATTCACGATATGGCTGAGTGATCTATCAGATCCGCGTGCACAATATGCTTATCATCACGTGAAATAGTCAACAAGTTGAGTTCAAAAAATAAGTGCAATAATAAAAATAAAAAGTAGTGCAAAAAATATATTTATTACTTTAGTTAGTTTTAGAGTTTTAAGATTTATCGCATGATAATTTTTATATTATACATGAATTTCAAAAGAATTAAATAGTTATTTTCTGACATTTTAATTTAAGCCAATAACAATACCTTTAAATAGAATATTTGGGAAGAATAATCCAATGATTTTCTCTTATCACTTTCATCTACCTTTTCTCTAACAACACTAATTCCTATAATAAAAGTGCTATAAAAATTTTTGATGCATTATTTTTCGCTATTAAAATGTCTAGTGAACACATTTTAAGAATTTTTCATAAAACATTAAATCATATAGTTTATTTTAAATCATAGTGCGTAGGAATTTAAAATGCTTTCCTAGAAAGATGTATTTAAAAGAAAAAATACAAAACTTTATATTTCAGCTTTCATGAAATTCTATAATTTAATAAAAATATAATAACATTTTAATATGAAATATTTATAAATTGATTTGCATAACATTTTTGTTTCAATGAAAAACTTTCCTTACTCCTATTTTCCACTTCAATACTTTTACAGAAAACAAAAGCTCTCCTGTGTCATTATTACATTAAGTATATTATATTTTCAAAAAGGTTACATTTTCACTTTTTACATAATTATATATAATTTTTAATTACACATTAGAATAATTATAATTGTATAAATAACGTTTTTCTTAATAATAAAACTTCTTAAATGTATTTCTGACATCACTTTAATGTATGTCAACAACATTTGTATTTTTTTCCTTTCTAAAATGTATTAATCCTTTTATTTTTAAAACGGATTCATATAAGTAAATTTTCAAGCCTCGCGTGTTCATAATAGCAAATTTTTTTACTCTTTTAACATTCCAGAAATATATATTTTTAGTCTTATGACTTTTTATAATAAAGAGAGGATCAAGTCACATGAAACAGATAATATTTTTTTTAAATATTATATTTAAAAATTTAGAGAACAATATATATTATTATGATGATAGCTTTATTATTCTTTTTTCTGTGTATCCACAAAAATTATAAGTGGCTGCATAATTTCAATTACTTTACAAGAGTCAATTAAGAAACATAATTTATTTTAGAAAATAATTTTTTCATTTTAAATAGCAATTAAAATTTCTTAATTATTATTTATAATAAAGCAGAATAGCATTGGAATACCAAGTATAAATTTTATTAGATTTTCTATCAATCTTGTTAAGACAAAATTGTTTTGATGAGAGCATTAATTATAAAAGAAGTTTCCTTTTTTTTATAAACAAAAGTACTTTTGTTTATATGATAAAATATTTTAACTTATTTTTTCTGACATCCATATACAAAATAAGCAAACCAAATTTAATTGAATTTTTAAATAATTAACACATGCTGTGTTTCACATTATTAAAATATTTTTTCTGACATCCATATATAAAATAAGCAAACCAAATTTAATTCAATTTTTAAAAAATTAACACATGCTGTGTTTAACATACGTTTATTATGCAACTTTTATATTTAGTAAAATCTTAAAAAAATTATAATTTAATTGCTTCACAATTTTTATCAAATCAGTTTTGAATACGTTAATTAAATATTTGCCAAATTTTCTGAAGATAAGCTTTATTTTTTTAAAAAATAAATTTGCAAAATATTTCGAAATTATAAGCAAATAGAAACAATTCAGCAAAAAATAATACATTTGTCTGAAAAAGTAATTATTGAATGAAAAAATTAATTTAATCAATAAAGTAAGGAAATACTTAATTCTATTTTACTATTTTCTCTTAGTTAATAAAATTGTACATTCACACATTAACATGTTTCTCACATATTTTTGGAATATATATTATGAGGTAAAATATCTAATAGTTTACGTATAAAGTTTCATTTTGCATATTTCTTTTTGCTTTATTATAAATTAAAAATAAAGTTTTAATACTTTCCAAAAGATCTTTATTTTATTTGCTTGATTTTACCTATGTTACGTTTTCAGGCTCACATCTAGTTTAGTTCCTTAAAGGTATGTTTCAAATATACATGGAGGCTAACATTTTCTTGAATAAAATCATGAGATCAAACTTTGTACTTTTGTTGGAAATTAAATAAATGAAGGCTTAGTAAATAAGTGAGTAAATCATGTTGATGAAGTTTATTTATTTCGACTTTTAGGATAAGAAATTTATGCTTAAACCTGAGATGTATATATCAGAAAAGTAATTTAATTTTGTATATCTAGCTGATAAAACGAAGATAAAATACCATCATAAATCCCTTACAGTGAAAATAAATCTTTTAAAGAACGTGAGTAAAGCGCAAAATAAAAGAGCTGATAAATTAATTGGATTACAGAGCTCAGTTTAGATTAATTACAATTGCTAAGAGCAAATAAAGGAGAACATGGAAATTCGATATTGCAAAACATTTAATTACAATAAAATTTCCTTAAATAAACACATTATGTAAGAAAATTATCCTAGCTAGTTTATTTTAAGATAGCACCGTATTTACGATCACAACGATCAATTAAAAAATGATTTGAAATTATTCCATAAGGGTTAGAATGCTAAAGCTAGATGGTCATATTATTTGAAACTATGTTGTAATGTTATTTATACTTTTAAGTTTTAATTATTCTATTCTTTCACGTTATATTTATCTTTATATTAATATAGTTATTATTACTTTATTTAAGATATTTTAAAGGAATCATTTATGTTGGTTCAAGTTTCTTATTGTCATTGAGAGAAAATCATGTGTTTTCTTTCTTGATAATTTTTCTTCTTTCAATCTTAAAAATTATAATTACAATGAACGAAAAATAATATAGCAAGTAAAATCATTGTTTCTTATTTAATAATTGAGGATTTAATAACGTACACATGTTTTTATTAACTATGCATAACTACTTATACATACTTGAAATTGTTGACTAAATGATATTTTTCTGCAACAGTTATCTTTTCTTACACAAGGAAGGGAAATGGACATGAGACTATTAATTTAATAACAGTAATCAATATTTTGCTTAAATCTTAAATTTAATACAAAAGTTCTAAATAAATGGTTTTCCTAACAAAAGAAGAATTTCAATTTGTGGAAAAAATTGATCTTTTAAAAACATGAAATATTTGAATTCTTAAGTTTTGCTTATAAATATTTCTGGAAACATTTTCTAAAATTTTATGTTAGAATATATGTTTTAGAATACAAATTCTATTTTTATTTTTATAATTTATTTTTCAAATTTATTTTTATATCTGTGCAAAACTAGTAAATTTTATACATATTCCTATTTCATACTCTACTGTTACAGAACATTTAATAGAAAATCTGTTTTTATGGAAATTCTAGAAAGATAATTTTAAAATATAAATGTAAGAAGTAAATATTTTGTAGTAATATTACACAGAATATGAAATAATTTCCGTAAGAAATTATCAAATAAAATTTATTATTTTATTTGAAGTACTTCAAATAAAATACTTATAATTTCATTAAAAAACGTTTGATTCAATTGATTCTATCTTAATGTTAAAAGGCTTATTACTCATTTTGAAAAATTGAATCTTGTTTGCAAATATTTATCTTCTAGAGGTATTTGATAAAGAAAAGATATGGTTTGCTCTTCATCCACTTTTTGTTAACAAAAGCAAACTGACACAGATTCAACAGTTAAATGCCATCTCCAAATAATTATAAAATGAAATATTTGAGGTAAGAATTGAACTCATGAAATATTGTAATATCTATTGTTTAGAATGATAACCACATATCTTCCTTATTATTTCTTTCCAAAGGATTCTGAAGACAAATAAATTTCTCGTGAATAAAATATTGTTTAAAAAAGATCTAAAGAAATCATACTCTTGTCTTTGCTTCAAAAAACTAAATTCCTTTTGGTAATAAACAGCATTATTAAGCATTAAATTTCTAGGATGTTGAAACAACTATTAAAATGCAATAAGTTAAACAGTTTAATGTAAAACTTTTAAAAACAAAAATATGTATTGAAAAAAACATTTGTAACAATAATAT
>JAPDSC010004741.1:94780-118998 GCA_026290005.1 Latrodectus geometricus | reverse complement strand
AAATTATTGATCTGAAAAACAAATTCCTCAATATAAGCTTATATAATAAATTTTTAAAATATTTTAGATATTTTTGAAAATTAATAAGGGGGTGGGGGAGAGAGTAGATGCTGAAAAATTAACTTCAAAAATGTTTACTGAAAATTGAAAAAAAAAAAAAAAAAATCATGCTTTAAAAGCCAAACTTTTATGATAACAAAATACAAATTTCATTAGACTTTTATAATAAATTTTAAAAGTTAATCTGTTATAATGTTATATATATATATATATATATATATATATATATATATATAAATTTTTTTAAAAAAATCAGTAAAAAAATTCTTACAGCCTCAATTTCTTTTGCTGTTTTTTCCTTCACTGCTTCTAACTTCATTATCTGATTCAGATCCTATGAAAAATTATCTAATTAAATAAAAGTAATTTTAAGAAATAATTTGTTTCCAAAACCATTAATTAAAAAATAAAACATTTCGAATAATTAAGTTTTTACAACAAAATCAATGTACTCTAGTTCAAGTTATATTATGTTGTTTCATAATGGAAACATTTAAGTGATCAACAATAAGTATCATTTAATATAAATTAGATCATTTTTAGCAATAAATTCTTTTCTTAAGTAATTATATATTTTTATACAAATATCTCCAATAAATGTAATTACACAGTTGAGCATGCAATGATGTCTTAATTTGAATAAATTAAAATATTCACTTTCATTCAATTCAATCAGTGTTACATTTTATTATGCAGGATGTTTGGTAATCAACTGATTAGATACTAATTTGTGACTTTATATCACTAAATGTTTTCACATTTTTTTTACTTAAAATTAAAATTTTTACTTAAAATAATTAAAACTAAATACTTAAAATTAAAACAAAAAGAATATAAATAATTTACAAGAATCTTTAATTGAAAACAGTAAAATTATGAATCAATATGTGAAATATTAATGGCTAATAAAAATAAATTTATAGCAATAACAAATATTAATTACTTAAAATTCTGCTTACGATTGTAATTTGAAAATTATCCTAATTTTAAAATCATATTGTCTTTTAAAAAATTATAAATTATTTTAATATGATTATACAAAAAATTTAATAGTTGTGAAGCAATATTGCAATTAGAACATATTTGCATATTTGACTTAATTGCATTTTCTTACAAGATCATACTCTAATAAAAATAGCTATAACACTTTAGTAAAATGATCAAATAAATGCAAAAATAAATTAATAATCACTTTATAAATTAAACCATTTAATTTTAAAAGTTTCTTATTCATAATTATTCTATATTTAAAACTTTATATATTTTATTTCCCCACACAATAATTATATGAATTATTATGTAACAAAAAATTCCTTAATCATATAACCTTATAATAAACATTAAAATATTTAAGATAATTTTTTTTAATTTGATAAATGGGGAGAGACAAGTACAAATATTATTTATATTTGATCAAATTATAAATTAAAATATTATTTTTATTTTGTCAATTAAACTTATAATTTTGAGCAATGCAAATGACAAAAAACCAGCATCATGAAAATTTAGCTAAGATAGAATGCATCATTTTTGGTTTTAGTTGATGCATGCTGCTTGTACCAATAAATGTTGCTTAAAATTTCATAATATTTTACAAAACATGCAATGAAAAAGGGAAAATGAAACCCTGTTTATCATACATAAATGAATTAATTTTCAGCTATAGTGACCTCTAATGATCATCAGAATAGCGGAAAGCTTTAAAGATGAGTTTTTTTTTTTAGTACACTAGTCATTGAATTTAATATATTTTAAAATACATAATAATATATATTAATTTGTAATTCTGAAATCTTATAAATTTAAAATAATTAAAATTTGACAGTATTATAAATGTTAAAGTTTCAAATGCAAATTAAAATGTTTCTACAAAAACAAATAATGACAGTCTCATCAAATGATAGAATCTCAAATATACCAAATCCCTAATTTACTGTTTCAGAAATGATTACTTCAATGATAAATATTAATCTGTATAGAAATTAATCCTGTATTCATAACATATTCAAATCTGCTTGGAATATGATTTTAGAGTTTTGTAAGCTATATTCACAATCCTAATCCGTTGTAGAATATCATTAATTGGTATTATGATTTAGTTTTATTAAAAGAAAGGTTAAGGCTTTTTTTTTAATAACCATATTTTCCTGTGTATAATCTGCAGTGGCGTATTATCAGCACAGCCTTTTTTTTAATAAAAGGAAAAAAAAAAAAAACGAGGCATAATCCGCTGCAATTTTTTTTCGGCGAATAGTCTAAAATATGTACTGCTGATAATATGGGTGTCATATAAATGCACAGTATGATTAAAAATATAATAAATTTATAAAAAAAGCATTAATTATGAAAAAGATATGCCTGGATTCACCTTAGTGCAATGTGTGATAAACTTAAGATGAAAGCATAAGATTGATCAAGAGCAATAATTTCAAGAAGATTCTTGTAAAACTTATCAATATTTAGCTTCTTATAACTTTTACAATGATGTTAAGACATATTTAAAAAATATATGTGTTTGCTTTGTTTATATTTAAATGAAAAAAAGTGGATTGTTTACAAACTGCATATTTTATACATTTTTCTTATACTGCACAGGCTTTGTTTTTCATTTCCCATTAACCCTTTTGTCGACATTTTTTTAACTTGCTTTTGCTATAGCTTTTAATTTAATATGGGTAAAAATTTACTGTATGGTAGCTACTGGCGATTGTTTTTAAAAAAATCGCCAAATATCTAGCAAACCTCGCCAATTTGCACAAGCGATGTCTGAAAATAAACAGAATATTTCATTTTTCGTTGGTCGGAATTCCGCATCTGTAATTGGTCAGAATTGGATGGGTTGCCAGAAAATTTTATTTATCGGCAACTTTGGAAAATTGCGCTAACAGCGACCGTACAGTAAACCTGAGCCAAAATCTGCAGTTTAGCTTAAAAGTTTTCCCTTCCATATGACTATATAGTAATTTTAATATTTTCAAAACGAAACAGCTCACGTTAAGGCAAATTGCAAAGTGATGTTAGCGAATTTACAACTGTAATATTTTTGAGGAACCGAATTCATTTATGAACATAAATGGACAAAGCCAATTATACCTTAAATAACTCAGGTATGTCTTGGTAAGACCTGTTATTTATTTTATGAATTATAAACATTATTTCTTTCAAAATTTTCTTGTAAGCTTTTCTCATGGAGAATGTTTTTTATTAGATTATCTGTGGCGGCATATAATATGCATGACAAAATTCGGAAATTTTTAAACACATAATCTGCTGATTATATACAGGAAAATATGGTACATTGAACTTTAATACACGCAGTTCCATTATTAGTATTACAACTTAAATACATAAATTTTTATTATTCTTAAGAGATTATTCTTTGTAAGTTAGTTATAAAATCATTTTGTGATCTATTTATAATGCTTTACATAGATTAAAAAGATCAAGTACATTATAAGTCTTTTATAAGCTAAATTATTCAACCCTTTAGGTGCACATTTATTTGAATAATTTTTTGCATTTGGAGCACATTTAATTTTTTTGGGGTATAGAGTAATTTGTAAGAACAGCATATTTTAAGCAAAAATTATTCATTTACTTCATGATATTAATATATGTATGATATTGGGATAGGTTTCAATATTTAGTATTCCAAATAAAGAAAAATTTAGGAACAAATAAATTCATGTTACAATAAAAAGATACCTTTGATAATGAAATTCTTTTTCCCCTTGGAAGCGATACAAATTACTTTGATATAAATAAGAATGAACATGTTAAATACTGTATCATTTTCATTGTATCAGAAAATCATATGTGACTTTGGCCAAATTAATGCAAGACATTCTGATAAGTCAAATGTGGTCAAAGTGTTAGATGTAATATAGTCATTTTTTAAGCAAACATTTTCAATTCATTAATTAAAAATCGCAAAAATATTTTATTCATGTTGTTGACAGTATAATTGCTAATTGTTGATACTTGTCTGCTTTTTTTATGTTAACAAGAGTGTCAACATTTAAATATTCATTATAGTAAAAAGAAAGTTATAAATTTATTTTTAAGAGAGACTTTTATTCTGATTTAATTTATTTTCAAACAATTATTTGGTAAAGTGAATGAAATTAAATTTTATAGCATTCCCTTGTGTAGTTTTGTTGTGGCATGAAACGAAAAAAAAATATCTAAAATCACATTAATATAGAAAAATCCAAAATTATAAGAAAATGCTCGATAGCAGAAAAGAAAATTGGAAATTGTATCAAATTCACTCTGATAATCAAGACTTTACTCAAATATTCTTGATTTAATTAGTTAGAAGAAAACAATACAATAGAAAACAAAAATAGAGAGAAATAAGAATATATTAAAATATATACTGCAATTTTATTAAACAGAAAAACTTTGAATGCAACAAAAAGTTAGCAATAATTTTTAAGTGAGTTTTAAGGGGGAAAATAATGATTACTTATGATTTATATAATTATATAAAAATATAATTTAAATAAAATTTATTTTTTATATTATAAACATTTTCACCCTTAGCATATCAGTTCTTCAATTAGTTTTCCATTGGAAAAAACTAATAAAATTAACTCACTTTTTGACCTTGAAAATAAGAAGTTTTTTCTTCTTTCTTAAATAAATGCTCTTTTTCTTTGTTTTTGAAGGGCAATGTATTTTCATGCTTAACATTAAGGTTTCTCCTCAGTGATTCTTTAAATTCTTCAGGTGATCTCCTTAAAAGTAAACACATTAATAATTAAAATGCTACATAGTTACCAGCTCAAATAGTGCTTGAATTTACTAATATTTTATTATTGGTGTATAAGATAAAGTATGTCAGTTACAAGGCAAAGCTGCATGACTTCATAAGAAATACTGAATTACAGAACATACTCTTAGCAATATAATAAAAATCCAGATATATAACATTCTTTTTATGTGCATGAATTTACATATACTATATGGTTAGTGTTCCTCCCTTATTATAAGTTACTATAAGTAAATCATGAGAGAATAGAAATACAGCATTAGAATGCTATTTAATGGGAAAAAAAAGCAGTTTTGATATTTAAGTTAAAGCTTAAATCAAAACTAATCGGAGAGGTATGAATGTAAAATTTGAGTATTTTAAGAGACTCAACTTGAGATGACTAATTCAGAAGAATCAAAATGATTCCATTTTCCTTATATATATATAATTTATAAAAATAATGGTGAAAATGCGCTTTAGGTCCCCTACTCTGCCAACTTGGCGAAAGTGTGCTGTGGTTCCCGTACTTGGCGGGTTTTCAAAAACTGTGTTGCCATGGCGATAATGGAATACGATTTTTAACTAATCAGCAACCAATAAAAATGACCGATTTTACAAACTGAAACTAATTAACGACCAATGAAAATGCTAAAAGAAAAAAAAACCAATTAATGAGCATGCGTAAAAAAACGCAAATTATTTCCTACGGATGTTGCCATAAAGAGCTCATTGGGTATAAAAACGTCCGGTTTACCACATTTGGTGCATTTATCGCCAAGTTGGCAGAGTAGGGGACCTAAAGCGCAGATTAACGAAAATAATATTTGTATGTATACCATCACAGTATCATAAATGTAAAATGACTAAAATCACTGTCTTACTAGTATTATAAGCAGATTAAATTGTATTGTTTATAGCTTCCATAAGTTTTATATTTTTCTGTAAAAATTTATATAAATATATATATATCAATACTTACTTAATTATATATTTGATGAGCTATGATTTTAAAAATAAATCATTGGACTTCTAGATCTGATAGTAATAAATTAATGAATTATATACAAGGAAAGTATTTTATCTTTCAATTTTTGTTGCATGAAATGCAAAGTTGGCAGTTGAATAATTAGTGATCTGATCTTCAGTTTAACAACTCGTGTTCAAATCTCAACTCAAGCTTGGATACTTGTAGTTATTTGAAATCAACTTAAACTATAGCTTTTGTTCTAATTACTATTATGAGCATAAAGTGACCATTGAAACAAAAAATAGAATGCAGTCATATTTTTGATGTTATTTAAATTAACATTTAACTAGTTTAAAATAAAATGCTTTCATTCTATACATACTTTTTAAGAATCAATTTTTTTTATTAATTCCTTTATAAAAGTAGCTTCAAAATCAATTAAGATGATTTTCTCATTTATTTAATAAAGAACTTATTTCAAGATAAATATTTAAGATAAATTTTCCGGTAAAACTATAATTTAGGGTGTCCCCTTAGCAAACATGGCGATTTTTGTTTGGTTATCATTTTTATTGGTGATTTTTGTTGGCACAGAACAATCAATTGCTCTGTTGCAATCAGATTATGATTGAGTTTTGCCCAGCTTGGCGATCAATCGCGATTACAACTTAGCGAGAATCAAAGGGGCACTCTAAAGTATAGTCTAACCAAATTTTCCCAACAAATAAATAAATAATCATAAAACTAATTCGTTTTTTTTCAAGAATTAGGAAAACTAATCATTTTGAAGCATTTTAAAAGAGACAATTTTAATATTTAAAAAAACTTTACCATTCATGAACAGTAATATTGAAATCAGAAACCAAAAGTACTTTGAAAAAAAAATATGGAATGATGATTTAACTACAAAATATTTGAATTACAAATACAAACAAACAAACTATTAATATTAAATATATATATAAAATTGAATTTCACAAGTTATTGATATGTCCATACTTTTGAGCTTCTGCTATTTTATCAGCATACTTCTCAAAATATGGATTACTATTTAACGAATTAACTTTTCTAATAATGTTCAGTGCAGAATTCCGGGTATTACGTCTAGAGTTCAAGAGAACATATTGAAAAAAGGTATTACAACTCATTATTTTTTCATTAGTAGTTTTAATTGAATTAAAATATGAGTAATAACTATGATATATCTAGCTTTTATTTGGATTAATTCTTGCAAAAAGTAAGGTCGATATTCATAGTTTAATACTTTATTTACATTTGTGATTTGTGGATAGTTGAAGTACTAGGGATCAAAATTGCTTAACACTGTGCCAACCCTTTCCTAATTTCAAACCTCCTCTAGAAATGTGGTTAACATGACGCCTGGCATCATCTCTGCAATAACTATTTCTAAGGAAAAATCAAATCTGAAAAAAATTAGGCGGTGCATCAGCATTCTGACATCACGACGGTGTTAAGCTGCTCAAGTATTGAATTTCATGTCTTCAGGATACGGAAATGATCTTTCTTTCCTTATTTACTTCATTTAACACCTAATTAGCAGCCAGACAGGATTTAGCTGTAGAATTATTTAATACAAAAAACAAAAAATTGAACCCGTGGAACTACACTACTGGCCATTAAAATTGCTACACCAAGAAGGCGACATGCTACAGACGTGAAATTTATACGAAAGGAAGAAGGTGCTGTGATATGCAAATGTTTAGCTTTTCAGCGCATTCAGACAAAGCAGGCGCCAGTAGCGACATCTACATTGTGTTTAAATGAGGAAATAGTTCAGCCGGTTCCTCATACACAAATTGCATTTGAATGTTGTTGCCTGGTGAAAAGTTGTTGTAATGCCTCGTGTAAGAATGAGAAATGCGTACCAGCACGTTTCTGACTTTGATAAAGGTCGAAATGTAGCGTACCGGGATTGCTACTCGCGTCGGTCGAGATCCAATGACTGTTAGCAGAATATGAAATCGATGGGTTCAGGACGATAATACGGAACACCATGCGGGATCTCAACAGCCACCTATCACTAGCGGCCGAGAAAACAGGCATATTATCCGCATGGCCGTAATGGATCGTGCAACCACGTCACGAGCCGTGAGTCAAGAAACGGGGTCGTTTGGAAGACAACAAGTGTCTGCACGAACAGTTCGACGACGTTTGCAGCAGCGTGGACTCTCAGCTCGGAGACCATGGTTGCGGCTTCCCTTGACGCTGCGTCATAGACAAGAGCGCCTTCAATCAAGGCTTACTAGAAATCAAGGCTATGACAGCTGAGAATCATGGGATTGTTGACGTCATCATCGGAGGGAACGTCTAAATTTGTGTTGTGTTCAATGCTACGCTTCGATGTGTTAGTAAAGCAGAAAAATTTCATATGTTAATCTAAATTTTTTGCATCTCAATGCAATTATATGTAAAAAAAAAATACTTATTTTAAACTTGAAGTCAACTGAAATGTGTGAGTTAAATACGTAAGACGTTTAATTAGAAAGCTGTTAATAAAAATCATCAAAGAAAAGACGGTAATAAAAAATTTAAATAAACTTTCTATGTGTTTTTGAACGTCGGTCGATATTACGATATCATTTTATTACAAGAGAAGATTACTTTATTATTATCAAATAATTTATTTTTGAGAAGGAATCTGATTTATTTTAACATAGAATCCTCATTCATTTGTGTTTGTTATTTTGTTAAATATTTAATAAGTATATATTCTATACCTAGACAAACTGACACCAATAGTCCAACGCGCATTCAGTTTCATAGCGCAAGCGAACTTCGTTCCCTCCGATGATGATGATGATTATTCACTGTCACGGCCTTGTTATCTAGGTGGTCTTGCTTCAATGGTGTGATCAACGACGAACTTGGGCACACGAATGGCGAGACATCATCAAATGTTTTGAAAATTTAGTCACTTGTTATTTCTAGTATAATATATTTGTCCAATAAATATCATTTTGTTATCTGCATTTCTTCCTTTTGTAGCAATTTTAATGTCCAGTAGTGTACAATATGTTCATTTTCAAAGGAAATGAAGTACACTTTTTCTTTTTCCTACACTATCCAAGTATATTGTTTGATAATAATTAATACAATTCCTAACATTAATTTTTTTGCTTTATTATTCATTTTTATTTAAAATTTCTTATGATGAAAAATGTTTCTTCACTGAAGAATAAACCTCGAATATTTCATTACAAAGCTCAAGAATATACATTTTTGATGACTCATCGTCTTTTAAAATTGTTTCTAAATTTTTGTAGCTGATCAGATTTATGCAAAAACTAATACTTTGTAATATTATGAAACCAAAACTATGTAATATTATGACATATTTAAACATAAGGTAAAAACAAATGTGATGTTGAGAAAATCTATGCTCTAATGATTTAATTTCAGTGTACATTAAGTTTTAAAATAATGCAGTCTGGTGATTCTTTTCTTATCATTTATGAGTTGATTTTAAATTTTATGATCGAATTATCTTTGAAATTTCTTAAACATCCACTATTATGACAAGGTTATTATTCGATGTCAAGTTTTAGGAAATACAGAAATAAAATTTTCTTAAGTTTTATGGCCACTGAAATATCCTATTTTTTTTCTGTATGAGTTTGCTGATAGATCTATTCAAGCATTCTACCTTTATTATAATAAAATCTAAATGCTTCATACATTTCATAATGTACATTAATAATTCGACTTAATATCTGGTATTTCTTAGAAATTTACAGACAATTTTTTTACTTTCTAAAAAAAAATAGCTGATCGGATAAACGATAAAAGAAAAAAAGATGAGTTATCATTTTGTACAATGTTAAAGAAGTTATCTCTGTCTAATGAGGTTTTGGCAAATTCATTTATCACCTGTATAAGCATAGCTGACTTGTTACTATACTGTTTACCGGAATAATAATTAATACAATTCAACAAATTCTTTCGTTAGGTGATCACATCATTGTTAATGAAGATTGTTTAATATGAACAGTAACATTCTCATCAACTTCATCTTTGTAACTGTTTATATCAGGATTTTATTTTTACCCACATTTCTTAGACTAAAATTTTCTTTGATTTCTTTAAACCAAAACTTTTTTTCTAATGGATGTTTCAGTTTTTACTTTTGTTTCCTGGACTGATTACCAATTAATTTATTTTTTACAATCTGATATTCTGTAAATAAGGTAACAATAAATCTCAAGACATGAATTAATTCACATCCTGATATTATTAATAATACATAACAAATAAATGTTTAAATTACAAATCAGTCAAAAAATAAAATTTTTTACTTTTAAAAATTAAATTCATAAGATTTCATTTTAAAATACTACATTCTAAGGAGAATACAAAAATCTTATTTAAATCCAAACATAATAGACCAAAAACCATTAATCTTTAGAAACTAGTAGAGTAAGATTATAGTACTTTCAAGCTTAGGTGTTAGTCTAATCACTTGATCGGGGCATCAAAATACAAAGTAGTCTATAATGATGATATTTAACCCATAACAGGACATAGCATAGCGCAACCTATTTATATGGCCACAGCCTCTGGAATGAAAGGTCCCAAAATCGATTAGACACTATATTGAACAATAAGAAATGAAAGTTAATGTTGTGTTTCTACTTTCTGTGTACATGTCTGTTAGGATTTGTGCTTGGGAATATACCGGGATATTCCCTTTGTGATATAGGAATATCTATATAAAGTCTTTCAGGATCGCAAAACGTGGAGTATGTTCAGAGGCTTTACTCTCAGACATCAAGGGCTAAATATTTTCATCATTAGAAATTATGTGAATAGATTTACATTTTAAGAAAATCTTTCTCATATCTTTTCTGCCTAGACCTTGTTATATAAAGTGTTTAAGACTATAAGTATTTCTTTAAATTATTTGTCTTTTATTATTTCTGAAATAGTGATAATTTCACTATTCTATAGGAATGGCAAAACATTGAAGCTATCTTTTTGTGTTCTTTAGATATAAAAAATACCAGAAATGTATTAGCAGATATACCATTAGCAGTCACTGGGAGATTGTATGCATGATACGAGCTATCATATCTCTCACATTTAAGAATTCAATTCCAATTTTAAAAGTTTTTAATGTTTTGAATGACTTTAAATAAATAAGAATTTTCATTCTTTTTCAAATTGTAAAAATTTCTTATTCTGAGATTGATACACCTAACCTTAAATACTCTATTTTTAAAAGATTTTAATAATAGCGGCTGGCAAAAGCATTATTTTATTGCGATTCGAAAAATTCGACTTACCGTTTTGTTTGTTCATTTTTGTTAGATGTTCGTGTTTACCATGTTTTAGGTTGTTGAAATAGAGCTATAACATTTAAATTTGTACAAAAATCTAATAAAATATTTATCAGTGGTTTGTTTAAAAAATGAGTGAGAATTCAGCATCTGTGATAGTCGTGAGTAGAAGTTCTATTCTTGTGATTTTGTTATATAAATGTCTTCCATGCACCAAATATTAAGATTGAAGTAATTTTATTGAGTTATTGGTTAAACTATATTTAAGGGTGTCCCCTTGGCTAACTTGGTGATTTTTGTTTGGCTAATGATTTTGTTGGCACAGAACAATCAATTGTTTTGTTTCAATCAGAATACGATTAGATTTTGCGCACCTTGACGATCAACCGCGACCACAACTTGGCGAGAATCAAGGGAGCATCCTAAAAGTATAGGCTAATCCAGTTATTTAGTTAAATTAAAAAATTGTGGTTTAGGTCGCCTTCTTCGCCAACTCGCGAATATGAAGAGCTTTTTCGCGTGTACTCATTAATTACTCTTTTGTTTTAGCCTTTTCATTGATCGCTAATTAAGTTTCACTTTGAAATAGGGTTAGAATTTTCACCATGGCATCGGTGTTTTTTAAAACGCTCCAATCAGGGGACCTAAAGAACATTTTCACCAAAAATGATACTCTTACTCGAATAATTGAAAAACATACGTATGGTATATTAATTTTACGTAAAATGGAAAACCAAAATCCATCTGCTTAGTATTGAATAAGATTTAGATAGTCTCATTTTTTGTATAAATAGTTAAAGTACGTTCTTCTTAGACTACTGAAATGTCAGCAAGTGTTTTTTTTTTGTACAAAAGTTAAAAAAAAAAAAAAATTACAAAAATCAAATGATGGTGAATTTTGATGAAATGATGGTATCTTGGAAAGTAAAAAATGAGAAAATGCAATCCTATTCTAAAAGTTAAATTATAAAAATTAGTATTTTATAAATTCACATGTTCAAGAAATAGTTCCTAAATCAATATCATACATAATTGATTTTTTTTTGTATTTTTATTTAATTATTATTTTTTTTTAAATCGACATGGAGTTGGCTTAGTGTGAATTTCAATTTTCTCGCCCAGCACTTCGCAATTTTTTCGCTATTTGAAATTTCATATCCGAAATAATGGTTTCACATTTTTTTTTTTCGTCGAGTGCCAGCCAGACTGGCAGTATGGGTGCGCTTCTCCACTTTTTCAACTGAACCGCAATTGGGTGTGGAGTCCGACTTCCTCAGTACACACATGCCATAGGTACCCGAATGGTTTCACATAACTTTAGAATATGAATATGTTGATATTAAATTTTTAATTTGATTTATTTGTAATGAAAGAATCTGTTAAATAATGCTTGAAAAATTATTTTATACTATTTATTAGAATGAAATTTAAAATATAACAAAACATTACTTTGAAATAATAAAGAAATGATATGTTAAGTTTTTTGCTTTTGATTCATACTATGTTTTTGATCAATAACTCCATTAATGCTGAGCTGGTGTCAAGAACTGGGCAATATACTAAATCAAAAATATAACATTATTTCTTATAATCATTTATTGCCATTCAATAAAAGAAACTTGCATTTAAATTTTATATGATTTAAAAAATTTTTGTTTAAAAAAACTAATTGTAATTATTGCACTGTAATAAAGTAAAATAAGTATCTTGTTCCAAGGTTTTTAACAATGTCTTTTAAAATGTGTTTAAAACATGCCATTAAGCATAGTTTTAATGAAAATTGATTCTTTTGCTGATCTTTTAGTTAATTTTAAATGAAGTACTTTACTGAATCTATTCTTTACAGTCACTTAGTGCTGATTAATATATTAAACTACGATTTCTATGTTAATAAGTTTATTTTATTAATCAATGAATTAATTGAATTTACATTTTTCAATTGTAATTTATAAGTTCTGGAGGGATTTGAAAAAGTGCTTAACTTTTTATTTTCCCACTGACTTGTCATTTTATTACACATAATTCTTTTTACTAATATGCACATTGCTTGTTTTAATTCCTAAGTAAAATTGCTTTTCTAATTTTATGATGTTTGTTGATAACTGGAATTTTGTATTACTATCCAGCTAAGCTGCTAATTATTATGATCTCACACAAATTATTAATTAAATTATTGTTAAATCATTTATTCCATCAATTATCAATAGTATGTATCCTATCAAAGTCTTTTGTATAATTTATGAGGTATCACAGTTCTTATATAAATTAAATAAAATTTTATTGAAATGGAGTGTTAGTTATTTTTAAAGCTAAACATTTTGGAAACAAATGTTTAACATTTCTCGGTATTAAAAAAAGTTTTTTTTTTAATAATTTTGCTATAATTGCAATAAATATAGGTTTCAGCATTTATTATTTTAGGAACCTTAAAATTTCAATTATAGATTAGCATTAGTCAAAAAATAAATTGAATAAATGGCTATGTTGAGTAATTGATTTGCTATAATATATTAAGAAATTATAAAGTAAAAAGAATCAACATTTATTATTTATTGTATACTGACCATTAGTGGATTGATTGCTAAAATACATTTGTTACCTCTCTATCTTTCCTAATCTCACATTTAATATCTAAAAAAGTGCATACACACAAAGAGAAACACATTATTAATGATTTAAAAAATGTTGATTAAAATAAATTGGGTTGATTAAATTAAAATAAAATCATGAGCCAGCACAGGTGATAATGTCACCAAATATTATTACCAAGTAAAGCAATATATAACAAATCACTGTTTTTATCATTATTTTTAATTCTTTACCTCTACAAACATTTTGAATAATAGGAAAATATGCATGTCTTCAAAATATTTATTTTTCAAATAATAAATACTGTTTTTTAAACTGTTTATGAGTTAGTATCATGAATTGTTTATCAATTAAATGAAAACATTGAATTTTTCAATAATTTACTTTAAAAATTTGAATTAGAGACTGAATATTTAAAAAACTTTGAAATCAGTCTTATTTTAGGAAATTTTAGCCCTACGTTTATGTCAAGTAATTAATTATATATTAAATAATTTTAAATGCAGGATGATGAGGATGTTCCTTATGAAGAAGAAATTCTTAGAAATCCATTTTCTGTCAAACATTGGCTACGATATATTGAATTCAAGAAAGAAGCTCCAAAGCATGTTATTAATTTGATATATGAAAGAGCCTTGAAAGAACTTCCCGGAAGGTAACCAATACATTCTTTTTATTAAGTATCAATACCTTCATTTTTAATCACTTGAAAATTATGATAGTTATAAAATGTTTGTAAATATATCTAATATATGTGTTGCTAACATAGCATGTTATGTAATTGCCCCATTGCATAAAATCACAAACTTTTTCCATTGAATTAAAGCAACTATTTATGTTCAGTGGTAAAATTAAAAAAAAATAGTGTATTTTTCTGTATATAAGCCACGGATTATGTTATATGAAAGTTTTGAACTTTGTTGTGGTATTATACTCCCTTGGGATAATCTGATAAAAAATATTCTTCATCTGAAAAGTTTACAATAATTTTTTGAAAGAAATATTGTTTATGTTTCATAAATTAAATAATAGAGGGCACCATGACAAAGCTGATTTATTTCAGATAATCAGCTTTGTCCAATTGTATTTGAGAGTGAATTTGGTTCTTCAAAAAGATATTATAGTTGCAATTGGCTATCATTATTTAGCATTTGATCTGTTTTGTTCCAAAAATATTCATATATCATCATGTGGAAGCAAAAGCTTACTAGTTACACAGCAGATTTTAAACTAAAAGCTATAGAGCAGGCAAATGAAAAATGACGACAAACATATTAATGTAAGATAAAAAACAAAGCATGCATAAAAGGGGGAAAAAAACAAACCCAACAACAATAAAGCCTCCAAAAAAATGTATCCAGAGTGCAGTTAAATAATTATTAATTTTCTTTTTATTGAATTATTAACAAAACAAAACTTTATTTTTAAAATGTGTTTAACCTCATTTAAAAAGTTATTAAATTTTAACAATCAATAAGTTTTATTAGAATCTTATCAGAATGATTGCTTTTGATGAGCGAGATCTGGTGCTTTCATCTCAATTTATCACACTTTGCAATGAGGTGGTCCAAATAAATGTTTTTCATAAGCATTTTTTCTGTACAACTTATTAGACTTTTATTCATTATTGTATTTTTTATTTTCTGTGACATTACACCATCAGCAGCATATATTTTAGACTATTTGCCAGAAACATTTTTGTGAATTATGCTGCAATTTTTTTGTTTGCTCGGAAAAAAGGTCTTGCGGATAATGCACCGCTGCAGTTTATATGCAGGAAAATGTGGTATTTATAATAAAAGCAGCTGTAAAATGTAATGAGGTTGTTCACTTGGTGATGTAAATTGAGCTGTTATCTGAGTGAAAAATATTTTAGCTTTTAGTTCAACAATTCAGTAGTTTGATTGTTACTTCAAGTATAAGTATTTATAAGGATTTAAAATTACTTTAAATTACAGGCTCTGATAAAATTAACTTTTATTTTCAAAAAATGACAATAAAAATAACTCATTTTTCTTGCCACATAATTATTTTAATTTTAATGTACAAATCTGTGTTAACCAGATTCTTATCAAGTCTTGTCTTCTTGGGCTATAGTGGCCTGGTTGGTTAGAGTGTTTGCCTTGCTATCAGAAGGTAAGAAGCTCATATCCAGACCCAAACAAAAATCTATCTTGTTCACTAATGGAGCGCATTAAATATGTCATTGTAGCAATGTCCCTCATATGAAATGATAGCTCTAGGGGTCATCTGCTTGATCTGTGTTACTAAATTATAAAGACCCATTATTTGGATCAAAATGGCACACCCTCTGGTTGTCCCATTGTAAAAAGCGCCATTACTTTTGCCTCTTACAGTGGGAAAGGTGAAAATCTTAGTAGCTAGACATTATATAACAACAACTTTTTGTCTACTTACATTAATATTTCTTGTTAACTGCATTTAGTTGTTAAGTTTAATAACATTTATAGCATAATGGCATACTGCTTTTTGTCATGTAAATCATTGAAGCACTTAAATATTAACTAAAATGAGCAATTTAAGAGTAAATATTTTGCTGTATATAAACTTTTATATGAATTTATTTTGGTAATTTGCATGTTATTTGGTAAATAATTTGTATATTTTTAGCTATACCATTTGGCACAAATATTTGAAGTTACGAAGGTTACAAGTTCGGGGAAAATGTGTTTTGGATCCTGCTTATGAAGATGTTAACAGTGCTTTTGAAAGAGCATTAGTATTTATGCACAAGGTATTTTGTTTAATTATCTTTAAATAACTATGTATTTTGATTGTATGTCCTTTTAAACAATGTATACATTTGATAATTTATATAATTTATTTGTGTGTAAAATTCTAAAGTAGCAACTGAATTATCATAATGATTTCTTAATTTTTTTCTATAAACTTTGTATTATATTTTTAAAGATGCCTCGCATTTGGTTGGATTATTGTGAGTTTCTAATGGGACAGTGTCAGATAACAAGAACAAGACATGTTTTTGATAGAGCCTTGCGTGCCCTTCCTATTACTCAGCACCATAGGATATGGCCACTTTATTTAAAATTTGTTACATCTAAAGGAATCCCTGAAACTGCTGTTCGAGTTTACCGCAGATATTTAAAGGTATAAAAATTTATTGTTACATTATAACATTAAGTGTGATTGATAAGAATTATCTTGAAATTTATTATAGAACCTCAAAAATCTAGAGGATATGAAAACTATTTAAGATTTACAATTTAATTGAAACTTTTTTACTTTTTTCTTTTTTGATTAATTGTTGTTAAATAGTTAAAATACATTTGATATCTGATTAACCTTATTTAAATGGTACAAAATGCAACAATGCAGAGGTGCCACATATCTGACAAGCTCAAGAGAAGAAGAACCTTATTTAATATGTCATACTGATTTCTTTTTAATTTATTTTAATCAATACAAAAAAGGGCTACAATCACAATGTTCATTTTTTAGGGTTTTAACCAGATTTTTCAAACAGAAGAATTATATTTTTTTAAATGCTGTAATAGTATTTCTTACAAAAATATGAAAGATTTCTCTGCTTGAAATTATGAACTGAACCAATTTGTTATAATAAATATTTATTTTCAGTATTTCTTGAAATAATCATATTACAATTCTATCACTTGCATGATGCTATGGAAAGATGTGTAAATTCTAGACTTTGTTTTCCGTAATCCATTGTGCCTAGTTAGCTACTAAATATTTAGAAATTTGGTTTTTAGTTCAGGAGTTTGTGTTTAATTCTTTGGGCTTGGATATGTATAGTGGTTTGGTATTCACTTTAAACTTTAGCTTCCAGTCTAATTAATCTTCATGTACAAAAAGTGACTAGTGATAACCAAACCAATATATATCTGCAGTCCATTGAAGGATAACTTCATTTTATGAACATTTTATTTAAAATAGCCAAATAAAATCAATGTTTTATAGTAATGTATGTGCTATTTAATGTTGAAAATGCTTTATTACATTTGGCATTTACAATTTTAATTCTTATCTTTTTCTCCAAATGCCTGATATTTCATATCATCCAAAAGTTTTTGTGTACAAAAAGTTAATATTTTTTGTATTATATTAAATTAAATTATTCTTAACATTCTTTGTAGTGTTTATCATTGGGAAAATAGTTACATAAAGAAATCTGAGACATTTATTTTTGTTTTTTTACATAGCTGAAAATGATAGGATAAACTTGTTAAAATATTATTGCCTTGGAAAGGCTTTTTCTAAGGAAGACAATACATACTCTAGTACCTATTCATATACTCTATCATTTATAGGGGCCTAATGTTTACATATTAGTTCTACTATTTTTATCTGTTATTATTCATTGCTTTTTTTTTTTTTTTTTTTAATAATTTTTAATTTCTCAGTCTCTTCATGTCTTACTTTAATAAATTCTTTATTTCCTCTCTGTGTTGAGTATTATTGATTTTATTTATTTTTAGTTATGTAATGAAGATGCTGAAGATTTTATTGATTATTTAATGGAAATTGACAGGCTAGATGAAGCTGCAGTGAAATTAGCTGAAATCGTAAACAATGAGCAATTTGTTTCTAAACATGGCAAACCTAAGCATCAGGTAATTTGTAAATGATTGATTATTGTATTCAATAAGCACATTTTATTTCTACATTTATAATATAACTATTAATTATTAATATAATTAATGTATACCATAAATATATTTAAAACATATTGATACCTAAATATATTTTTTTGTAGCATCTTTTCTTATTTTAAAATAGTTAAAGAATATTTGGAATTCTGTATTTAATTATTAAAGTGTTCTCAGTTATTTTTCAATTAATATCAATTTATTTTTAGTTGTGGAATGAATTATGTGAACTAATATCTAAAAATCCAGATAAGGTAAAATCTCTCAATGTAGATGCTATAATTCGTGATGGTCTGAGACGATTTTCTGATCAGGTTGGCCATTTTTGGAATTGCTTAGCAGATTACTATATCAGAAGTGGATTGTTTGATCGAGTAAGTTCTTTTATTATCTTTACTTTTCAAATTATTCTAGGAAATTAATCAAAAGTGCCATTTTTGTTTTCTTTAAAAGTTAATCAAAAGCGCTATTTTTTTGTGTAGAAATGTAAATATTTTTGACATTTTTTGAAGTATTAAAAGCATAGTAATGTGTCTCTTATATTTACATGGATTGATTCTAAAAAATTCCTTTTTGCAAAATAAGTAGATTATTTTCTATTAATGTCTCTTTATACTATTATGAATTAATTAAATTATTGTTGCTTGAGACACTTAGTGAAGCCAAGCCAGCCTGTCTGGGACTGGGCGAATGAAGTCAAAGAGTGTCTTTCCTTTTTGAATGGAGCATGCTCATACAATGGTGGATTTATGACTTTGACTCATTGATGGCAGCATCACCTGGGTCTTCCAATTTAGACATTGAAGCCAGAGAAGACCCATAACCTGACTTTATCCACCTCTAAAGGTATTAATTTGGAATAGGAGCATGGAAGAAATTGCGACCCGACATATTATGTGTCCCAGTCGCCATTAGTGAACTGGACGGATCTTCGACTAAGCCAGAATTCAAACTCACGATCTTCCAGTAATGAGAACGACACCCTAACCAACAAGGCCACCACGGCCTAATTAAATTATGATTTTTCATATTGAGAGTCTTTATTTCTTAGCAAAGTACTCTACTGATAATTATTAATAAGAGAATTGTAATAAAATGAAAACAGAAAGATAATAGTTCAAATTTATGTAACAATTAACTTTATATATGTATATATAGTTTATTTTATTTAGTTTGCTAATTGTACTATTAAGAAGGAAAAATATCCCATGCTCTTGCTTATTGATTTATATCTCATTAAATTTATGGGAAAATGAACTCTAAAAGTGTTAATTGATTTTTTTTTAGAAATTCTTTCAAATTTTTTCAAGATTGAATTAAAAATGATTTTTTGTTATTCAGTTTTTTCCTAAGTCTGTTCACTTGGGTAAATCTTACTAACTCCTGGCTTCTATTTGAGTTAATTTTAATATGCAAAAAGTGACTAAAGTGATAAACAAATCAAAAACCACTTCTTTCATAAATAATTTACGTAACATTTAACATAATTTTATTTTTATTGAGTAAATTATCTATTAAATTGAATTATGTTTATTTTTACCTTGTGAATTCTAATATTCTTAAGTAAGTGTTTCTATTTTTTTACTGCATTAAAAATCACTGTAAATTATATCATTCTTGCTGCATAATGAAGTTAACTTTTTCTTCTTTATACAGTAATTGTATGCCATTTAAGTACAATAATTTTATGTTATTATTAAAAAATAATCCAATATGCTTTTTGTTCTTATTTTAGTAAAAGGTTTCTCAATATATTTTGAATTTTAAAAATATAAAATTTATATTAATTTCAAAAGATATAATATTTCTTTTCATTGTGATTGTTATAATTTAAATATAATTAAAAAATTTTCCTTTTCCTTCTTAAATTTTGTTTCTTTTTTTAAATGAAGAAAATATTTTTTATTATTAATATTAATGAAATCAAAATTTTAAGGTAAACTTCTTTATTTCATGCTTAAAAGTGTTTTGTTATAAAAATATATCTTTGTGAAGAAATTTTAAAAAATTCATTTTTTATTGTGTAAATTGTTTTTTATTCAGTATATCTTTAAATTTTTTGTGGTTCATACCTAGACTTTATAAAACTCTTAATTACTTTCAGGCACGAGATATCTATGAAGAAGCTATCAATACTGTCATGACAGTACGGGATTTTACACAGGTAAACATTTTTTAATTAATATATCACATGTATTGATTGCCTAATTTACAAAACAATAAAAATATATATAAAGAAAAATGTCAATAAAATTATTGCTTAACATTATTTGAGTTTTAAATTGATTTCATAATAAATCTTATTTATCAAATTCTGTTTTCAACTTATTCTTTTACAATTACTATTTTCATTAAATAACACCAAAAGGATCTAGATAATTCAAATGCTTGTTTCAGAATTTTTAAAGTAATTAATTGTTAATTGAAGATAAACTCCACAAGATTCCTTTAGATTATTGCACTGAGATTTTGTGATCATTAGCTTGTAGTGTAAAAAACTAAAGTGGAATCATATTATATTATTTTAGTATAAGTATTGAATATTTCATTAGTTGGAGTAATATTTAGATTGATTCATTTGAGGTAATGATTTTATGGCATTAGTACATTATTTGTTAATCACTTTTTTAGCTAAAAATATTGGATTACTGTAAAAATATTTTATCAAAGTTTTAAATTATATATTATAAAAAAGTTAATTTTAAAGAAATTTGTTTTTTGTTTGCAAAAATTACTTTCTCATTTTTTTTTTATCCATTTTGGTGTTAAAATTATAGAGTTTTAAACTTATATTGTTTTATAAATTTATAAAATAATCAAAACAACTTTTTTTTCCTTTGTTAATTTATTGTTAAAAAACATTATGAAATTAATAAAATTTTGTATATTTCATTTATGAATGTTGGTATTATATTTAAAAAATATGGTTATATAAAACAGAATTATAAAATTATAATAATCCCTTGCTTCATTGTTGTAAAATAATTTATTACATTTATTTTGCAAAATGTTAGAGAAGAATTGAGAGTGACTTGTATTAAAATCTTCTTACAGGTATTTGATGCTTATTCACAATGTGAAGAAAGCTTAATAAAAACTAAAATTGAGGAAGTAGATAGTGGTGGTGCTTCTAAAGAAAGTAAGCTTCATTCTTAAGAAAACATATGCATTAATTATATATGTAGATTAGATTAGATATTAGATTATAAATTATTATGCTCAATATGTTAAATTAAATTATGGATTAAATATAAATCAATATAAAATAAAAATGTATTTATTATCATGCAGGTATTATTCAAAAATATTGCAGTGTTTATCAATAAAAAATTGATATTTTTTAAATTCAATTTCAGCAAAATATTTACCTTTAGTATTTAAATTATGAGATCAAACACTTTCTTATTTTTAAATTGGATGTACATTTACTACTCTGGTTTTGATCATTAAAAGAATTCATTTTTAAAATGTGCATGTACTTAAATATGAAATTAATTTGAATTTAGTAAATTTTCATTTATTTTTTAAAATTTCAAGTAGAGATTTAAGTTTTTTTAAAATGTACTTTTTTACATTTTTTTCCAGAAAAATCTTATTATTTATAGTTTTTACTTTTTCCCAGAATTTTTTTATTTTCCAAATATTTATAGTGATTTTAAATTGATAACTAGTCAAAAAGGAAATGCTTATTAAGCATTTGTTTGAATTTGAAGCAAATGAGGAATTTTATTACTGTTATGCATGAAAATTCTATTATTATATAAATGTCAGATCTTTTTGTGGTGAATGTTTTAAATGTATTTGTTTTGTATTTCATTATATTAAAAGGGGTTTTATACATATTATAATCTGAAATAGAAGTTTTTTTTATAATATTAATGTAGTTTTAACTTGAGGAATGTTATGTTCTGAATGTATTATATGAAAAATGTAAATGATTGATAGATGTCATGGTAGTTGAAAAGTGTTGGAGTTTCACACTTTTAGAATTTGAATTAGAAAATAGTATGAATTTTTAGAAAGTTTAGAAAATAAATAAAAAATAGAATTTATGAATATAATACAATATAAATAATTTATGAATAAGGAAACATTTGATGATAACTGAACTCAATAGATTAGTATGTTAGTGATAAATTGTCTTTTGATTTATTAATTAATTAATCCGTTTTTTTAGGTGTGCTTGAATTAGATTTAAGATTAGCCTGGTTTGACTATCTTTTAGAAAGGAGACCATTATTGCTAAATAGGTAAAATTAATAAAATAAGCTAAAACGGCTACATGGTAGCAAATTTTTTTTATAGTTTTTGATTTATTATTGAATATATTAGCTTTTTACTATATTCAGATTTGGTTTTTTTTAGTGTTCTCCTGAGACAAAATCCTCACAATGTGCATGAGTGGCATAGAAGAATAAAATTATTGGAAGGGAAACCCAAAGAGGTAATTTTAATACTCAATTTATATTGTAAATAATATAAAGATTAATGTTATTTCGAATGGACTTTATTTAAGTAAAATTTGATTTAGCTAATTTTTTTCAACATATTTCCTATTTTTAATTAAATTGAAAAACTAAAATTCAACTTAATTCAAAATTTTTTTTATTAAATTAATATATAATAAATTCCTTATTTGTATGTTTTTAAAAAAAACCTTAAAAAGTGCTTGAAAAAAAATTTGATTTTTAGCCTTGAAAACCATTAAAATGTGTTAAGAATTCTTGAATTTTATAATTTCTTAAGTAAATGAAAATTTTTATTGAATTTTTTTATATTTTGTGAAACATATCAGTTTTTTATTTGCAAGTATTTCTGTAAAGGCATATGTAAATTTCTGCTAAAAAAGAAGATTGTATCTTTTAATTAAAATTAGTTATATAAAATGCCTAATAGCATAGTGGTAGTGCTTTGTGCTTCCAAGCACAAGTCCAAGCTTCGATCTTTGGTCTAAGCAAGGCTGATTTAGCCTTACATCCCTTCAGTTGGACAATAAAACTGAGTGCCAAACATGTTTCACAACTAAACACTGGAGGCTTTATATTAGGTTGATCACCTAACTGGTACATATGCTTCGCACTCGAGATGAAAACACAAGCTCATGAAAACAAATATGGGTACTGTAGACCTTGGTCACCTATGAACTGTCATGATACTGAGTTTAGTTTTTCAGTTAAGTCATACAAAAATAAATTAAATAATTTTATTTCTAATATTCAAAAATTTTTGTCATTATAAAAAAGTTTTTAATGTAAAAGTTGGAACCTTCTTGCTTATCATATATTTCATGTAGTGTAATGATAGCTAGTTACTACATTTAAGCACAAACCTGTTTTGAATTCGACAGCCAAGGCACCTCTGCAAAAAGCATTTTTTAACTTCCCAGTCCAAAATAACCCAGCTCCATCTAATAGGGTACCCCATTTTTTTTATGAATTTAGAAAGGCCCTTTATGGAGCTGAGGTATTATTCTTTAGTATCATGCATGCTTAAAGTAGTTAGTTGAGTTTGCACAAAAGCACCATATTAATGCTTAATGTGATGTGTTGTTTCTCCTCTCTTATGATATTTTTTGCATACACAGTTTTGTTGAATAAGTTTCATTGTGTGAAATTGTTTTCTTTATCCTGTTTAGAAAGTTAGTCATGATACTAATAACTTCATACTTGACTCTGGATGTGGATGGACTAGAAGTCATTTCTACTCTTTGATTTTCAGTTGATTTATTTTGTATTTCCTTATTTTGTAAAGATGGGTCTACCTCAGTTGTTTTACCTCCAAAAGTAGTGATTTTAAATCTTTTTTTTTTAAAAGGAAAAAAGTCGACCCAGATTCCTTGAGTTCCTGGGTAGAGCAATATATATATATATATATATATATATATATATATATATATATATATA
>JAPDSC010004741.1:64138-94770 GCA_026290005.1 Latrodectus geometricus | reverse complement strand
ATATATATATATATATATATATATATATATATATATATATATATATATATATATATATATATATATATATATATTCTTGCATTTTGCCAGGCATATTTGAAGCTCTTTTAAAACACTATAACCACAGTGCTATTCACCTGTGGCAGGGTTGGCATAAGACCAAGATTACAGGAGGGGGATTGTGGCTTCTTACAAAGCTGTCCTTTCAAAATAAGAGAACGCACATTCATCTATCAATCCCACATGCCTGTTAGCCATTCAAGCCTCTTAATTTTTTTTATATATTATGTTTTAGATATTTCATACTAGCATTAAATCTTAATTAAAGTTTCTTTGGTTTGTTTTGTTAAGACCATATTTCTTCATTATCAAATATATATATATATATATATATATATATATATATATATGTGTGTGTGTAATATCATATATAAAATCATAAATATTAGCATTTTTTTACACATTCTTTTATAATTTTTCAACATATTTGAAAATCACCTTTGGATTTCATTTGTTTTTAAAATGTAGCTATTTGCAATATAAAAGAGCAAAGAGTAGCAGGAGAATTATTTTGAAATATATTTTAAATTTGATTATTTACTCTTATAAACTAGAATACTAGGGAGAGTTTTTAATATTTTTTTAAAATTATTTTCGTAAACATTTAAACAGTTGAACTTCATGAAAGTTATTAGTGGTAGTATATTAATCATTAAAGCAATGAAGAGGATAATCTTAATGAATTGTATAGATTTTCCATTTGTTTCCCCTTTTTAAGATTTTAAAATGCAATAACTAGTACAAAATCTATAAAATCATGAAAACTTTATTTAATTTTTTCAGTTTTATAATAAACTGCAGACTTTTACTGTTATTTAAATTAGTTCCTTTTTCAAATGAAAGACTTTGAAAAAGGAACTAATTTAATTTCTTTTTTCTAAAGGATTTTTTTAAAAATATTTGGTGAAATTTATTGTGTAACATTGATTTTTAACTTAAAACAAAACCAACATCATTATGGAATTAAATTTGAAGTTATGTTTCAGCAATTCATAATATAAGTTAAATTGAAAGAAATAAGAACATAGTGTTTATTGAATTATAATATTTTAACATTTTACTTTTAGATATTGCTTGGAAATATTCTTATTAAATTTTATTTTAATTGCAGAATGAATTTGATACAGAATATATTACTTAATAAGTATAAAGAATATGTTGTATTACTTATTAGAATAAGTTTGTTGTTATTGACAATAACAGTGTATATTTTAATAAATAAATTTGTAAGATATATGTTTTGGAATGAACGTAATTAAATAATTGTGTTTGAATGCCAAATTTAAGATTCTAAATTTGATAAATTATTAATTATTTCATAGATTATCCAGACTTATACTGAAGCTGTACAAAAAGTAGATCCCAAATTAGCATGTGGGAAATTGCATACATTATGGGTTTCATTTGCTAAATTTTATGAATCGCACAAGCAAGTGGATGATGTAAGATTTTTTTCTGAATTTTGTAATTTTAAGTTAAAATAAAAAAATTATTGATAGTTATCTGTTGCTACTTTTAGGCTAGAATAATATTTGAAAAAGCAATTCAAGTGCCATATACAGAAGTTGATGATTTAGCTTGTGTGTGGTGTGAATGGGCTGAAATGGAAATACGTCACAAGTAATTATTGTGCTCCATGCATTTTGCTATAAATAATTATATTTTTTAAAAATATACAGTTTCATTTTAATGATGTTATTGTGATTAATTTTTTATGTTTAAATGATTTTACATAAATATATTTGTTTCTTTGATGATCTTATGATTAAATAATTTAAGTTCTATTTCAATATAGTACAGAATGGATAATAAATCTTAGAACACTGTTGTTTTCTAAGCATTATTAAAATGATTAATACATAATTTTTAAAAATATATAATAAACAATGTAAAAAATTAATTTTTTTAAATGTTTTTGGTAAACATTAAAATTGTGTTATTCCATAATTTTAATTGTTTATTAAAACATAAGCCCAACTATGGGATGCATTAACTTATTTGTAATGTTAAAATTTTAATTTTGTGGCTTAAAGTTTTTAATAATTATATGAAGGGGGGGGGGAACAGCATTTCTAATTCCAGATTTGAAATAAGATTTCAATTTTGGAATAATTGTTTATTTTTGTGTAACTTTAAATTCACACTCTACATTCACACTCTTGCGTGTCTGAATACATACACATTATCAGTTAACGTTTTTGTTTTTTTTAAATAGTTATAATATTTTTGATATTCATCTAATATACAATTTGCATATTTCCTACCCCTTAAAATTAGAATTTTTTAATGTCTTTGAATTTTAAATCCTAGTTTTAATAGGGCTCAATCTAATTAGCTCTTGTGTGAAAAAAATGTCCATTGAGTAACAAACAAATGAAACCAAACCCAGATTTATTGGTTACACAAATTTTGTTTCACAAATTCAATTCTAAATTTCAAAAATAATAAATTATAGTAATTGATATATATATATATATATATATATATATATATATATATATATAAATTAGGTTGGGGAAAAAGTTATCCATTATTTTTTCGGTAGACGTCTGTAGTGATCGCTATCTTGTGAGGTATCTATCAAACAATTTCA
Organism: Latrodectus geometricus; assembly: GCA_026290005.1. Classification (NCBI taxonomy): domain Eukaryota; kingdom Metazoa; phylum Arthropoda; class Arachnida; order Araneae; family Theridiidae; genus Latrodectus; species Latrodectus geometricus. The sequence continues at coordinate 92,117 of JAPDSC010004741.1, read as the reverse complement.
AATTTATGATCATTGGAAAGGTGACATTTGACACTAAAATATTCTCTTGCAGTTTTTTGTTTGATTAATTCAGTTATGAGTACAAGGATTTAAAAATAGAAGACAACAAACGGAAAAATCGATACATTTTAGTTTTTCTATTATTATAATGGCGAAAATGCTAACCAGGTGTCTAAAATTGTGAAAGGTGCTTATCGTCCTATATATGACTGTAACAACCAGTTACGCACAATTTTTTTTTCTTTTTCGCCGTTACAAGAGAAAAACGAAAATGTATCAAATTTTCTGTTTGTTGTCTTCCATTTTTAAAACCTTGTACTTGTAACTGAATTAATCAAACAAAGAACTGCAAGAGGATATTTTAGTGTCAAATGTCACCTTTCCAATGATCATAAATTTGAAATTGTTTGATAGATACCTCACGAGATATCGATCACTAAAGACATCTACTGAAAAAATAATGGATTACTTTTTCCCCAAACTAATATATATATATATATATATATCAATTTGATGTATATTTTTTTATGTTTAATAAATTTTTAATTTATAGACTGATTTATACTGATAATTGCTTAAAAAGAAAAAATTAATTTTTTAAAACTTTGCTGCAAACTTTGAAGGCTTGAAAGAAATTGTAAATAATCTGGGAAAGTCAAAAAATTTATTTTATAAAATATTTTAAAAGAAAAATTAAGAAAGATTATATTAGTAGTACAATCATATTCTTTTTGTAGAAAATTTGAATAAAAGCATTCCTATTTCACTAAAATAGTATATTTATATACAGTGTTCAGTGAAATTACAAATTATATATCTGTACTAGAAATATCTATAATACATTAACATGGCCTTGAGACTCATAAATTCTAAGGGTTATTTCGGAAATATTAGATAAAAATCATTGAAGAAGATAAACTATGATATGGAGTCAAAAAAATAAAAGAGAAAAAAATTATAAAAATAGTAATGTAACAGGAAAAAATATTTGGAACTTGTATAACATTTTTACAGAAGCGTGCTGTTGATAAAGCAAACAATTTAGTTTTCCTTTTTCAAAATGAATAATTTTGGATTATCTTTAATTTGATTAATTCGTCTTTCAGATTATTTGATCTGAATTCATGGTAATATTTATTCATCTATTATTCTCTTATGTTTTTCCATTTCTAATTGCTTGCATTAATTTACATTACCTGTTAATAATTTCAATTTATTTCACATGATTTTATTAACTTTCTTAGTTATTATTTTTATAATTATCTAAAAAATAAGATTAAAAGACTTGTGATTTAAGAGATTTTACTAAATTTTTTATTCTCTTGGAGTTAGTGTTTGCACATCTTGGCCAGGAAAATTTTGAATGTTTGAGAAATTAATTTTTTTATTTCTAAAGGAATTCTGGTAAAATTAACCATATATTTAGATATATTTTATATAAATTTAACCTCTAAATGTTTGTAGATGGTATTTTGTCGTATTTATTTTCTAAATTTTACAGCAATTTCCAAGAGGCCTTAAAATTGATGCATCGAGCTACTGCAATGCCTGTCCACAAGGGATCCTATCATGATCAGGTATTAAATATATGCTTGTAATATGTATTCCTTATGATAAAAAATTATTCTTTTGTATTAAATGTTTTGTTAATGCTAAATGATTTGTTATTATAAGTTTTTAGACATAGTCATTCTATTTTTAAGTTGTTTTTTAAGGGGAATTTGCTTACATAGATATACTTTAAAATTTTTATTTAAACAGGTGTTAGAAATTTTTTTAATCATCATTAGCTTTATTACAATTAATTCGTGCATTTTAAAATACACTTTAATGTTACTTTCAGTGTTGCAAAACCTATTATTTTAAGATACTGTAATTGTGTGACCTACATTTATCTGATGGAAAAAAATTTTATAGAAATCTAATAACTGACAATGTATTTTTTTTTAAGCAGACCTGTATTAAAAATAATTCTTTTATAAATAAGTATATCAAATAGTGATATTTATTTTTCAAAACATAAGTATAACCATAAAAATAGATGAAGATTGGCTAGTATTTGATTCATTAGAAAGTTATTTAAAAATATAAATTGTGTATGTGTGTGGATTAATTGTAGTACCAATTCTTTATTATTGCTCTTTAAAAATTTTCAAAAATATTCATCTGAAGACTTTTATAAATTTGTGTAAAATCCTAGCTAAGAATTGTAGTATTATTCAAATTTCATGATTAGAATAAATAGTTTCAGTATATTAATGGATTTCCATTTTTAAAGAAATTATTTAAGCATAAAATGAGCTATTTGCTTATAAATTACAAAACTAATGATTTCTGCAAATATATATTTTTTCTTTTAAAATCAAAAAATTAAAACTTTTTTTAATAATTTTTCATCATATACTGGCTAGAGTGAAAGCATAGAATAGACAGTTAGAAATTTCTGTTGAAAATTCGTTATTATTTCTGTATTATATTAATTTAATCTTGACAAGAACTTTTTTGTAATACATTAGACATCTTATAATATACTCTAGAGAATCTGTAAAAGTAATTTTTATCGATAAATATATTTACAAAATGTGAATTCCTAATAAATTTGTAATTCTATTTATTGAGGTATTAGATTTAATAAATTACTCATTTACTACAAACAATTCAAAGTTTTTGATGTTCTACACTTTTAAGTGTTTTCATTATCTGACATATTTTCTAAATCATGAGTAGTATTTTCAACTAATTTTTTTATATTTAAAATGCGAGCTTTTTTCTTAAATTAGAAGTATTTATTTTATCTTTGATTAATGTTTAATGCTTTTACTAAATTTGATGGGGAAAATAAACATTTTTTATTTGATTGGAGATAATTGCATAGTTATATGAAGCAGAATTCTGTTGAGCAAATGAAATAAAAATCAATGTAAATAGTTTTTAAAATTGATCATAATCTATTTTTTAATTTATTATCTTAAATTATTTTAAATTTTTAAAAATGTTGTATATATTGCTATTTTAATTTATGTTCTTTAGATGATATAAAGTTGAAAAGATGGTCTTTATATTTTCTTAACTATATTTATAGTATTTAAAATTTATATTTGAGTAGCTGTGTTAAAATTTCTAAATGGAATTAATCCGTAATTTAAAATAATTTTTGACTCAATAAACATGTGAAAATATTTCTTACAGTAAATAATATTTTTAAGTATTGCAGAATGAATTTTTTTTTTTTTTTTTTAAATTTCATGTACTTTATTTCAATGCTTCTTTTTCTAGTCACTTCCAGTGCAAGAAAGAGTATATAAATCTCTAAAAGTTTGGCTGCTGTATGCAGATTTAGAAGAAGCACTTGGAAAGTTCAAGGTGTCTAAGTTATTTTTAATTATCTGCATAGAATACATAAATTTTTGTCTGGTCTTTTTTTAAAAGTGATTTTAATTAATATTTGTTGCATTTTTAGTCTATCAAAGCTGTGTATGATAGAATTATTGATTTGAGAATTGCAACTCCTCAAGTAATAATTAATTATGGTCTTTTCTTGGAAGAAAATAATTATTTCGAGGAAGCATTTAAGGTGAAGTAGCTATTTAAATTTCAACCATTTTTAATTTTTCTTTTTAAAATATTTCTACTTGTTAAATATGCAAATGAAATAATATTTATTCATTAATTTATCTTTGAACTTTTATATTACTATATTTGTGTTCAGTACAATTTAACCTATTGTAATTATTGTTTCAATAAATTACTGCAAGTGAATTTCTGCAAGTTGCTATGCATGCATATATGTATACATACAGTACTGTTCTATTCATTTCTTTTTAAATTGCTGAATAAAATTTTGAAATTCTTCAAGGAATTTCAAAATTTTGAAATTCTTCAAGGAAATTCCTTGAAGAATTTCAAAATTTTATTCAGCAATTAAGAAGAAATGATTTAAGTAGGATAAGTGGGTAAAAATTTCTGCTAGCTAAATTATCACATAAATTTTAAATTTAAGACTACATATTTTTTTTAAAATTAGCAACAATTCATCTGAAAAAATATTTTAATATATAAAAACTATTCCAAAATATTTTTTTATCTTTCATTATGATATATCATTGCTTAAATAATTATAGATATAATTTTAGTGTATTTAAATTAATAATTAGAAAAAATATAGATGTTGAATGGATATTTATTTGAATTTATTTTTTAATATTCTTAAATTTTGCATGTTACTTTTCTATTCTCAGCAAAAGATTTGATCAAATCTTTTCTTAGTAATTTTTTATAACAATATTTTATTTCTCTTTTAAAACCTTGCTCTAGAGATTAAAGAATTATTTCAAGATTAATAGCTAAAAATGTCATATTGATTTTAAATTTCCTGAATGAATGAAAGCGGGAACAATTATTCGCAGTAAAGTAATTATTTGTTGATGTAAAATCTGTGTATCCATCTTTTGTTTGTGAATATATATATTTTTTTAAAATTGCTAATGATGTTTATTCATTTGAATTGGTTTCATTATCAACTTGGAAATATATGATGCTTTTGAAATATCTTTTGTTTTTGCTTTTCCCAATCAGCAGAGGTTTCTTTTTCCTTCCATATCATCCAGCAAAATTATTAAATACTACTTATTGAGACTCCCATTTATAAATTTTCTGTTATTAAATACTAAAATTTTACCTGCAAAAAGATCATACCATATATTCTGATTTAAATTGAAAACTCCTAGTTCCAAATATTGGTTTAAAATATTCCTAAGTGTACCAATTTCCATCTACATTTATATTGATATTTGCTCTTCACTTTTTTAAAAGATATTTTAGTTTGAAATATTCTATAGTTATTGCTGCTGTTGAAATGTTATTCTTTCACAGTTTCTACGTTGTTTTCTTTAAAAAATTATAGAAGAAATTGGTATATTTTCAGTCCTGGTAAATTTCAACCATTTAAAGTAAAATTTTGACTTTTTGAAAATGATTTTATTTTTCTTTGGTCCTTACAATCAGTATGCATTGTGTTCTTTGTTGATGAAATGTCATTTAATGTGCAAGAAATATGTTCTTTAACTAACAGTTGCAATTTGGATAAAATGTGATTTTTTAAAAGTAATTAATTTTCTTTTGAAGATAAATATGCTGAATTTTGTTTTTCATACATTTTTTAGATCTACAAAGCAAAATGTTCTTCTTTAATGTAAATTAATTTCCCATCTGTTGAATCACTTACAAGAAAAAGTGTTCCTCTATAGAAGCAATTTAAATTTTTTATTATGATTTATTCTGGAAGAGAATCAAAATTAGGAAGATTTTCAACCTTCTAGAGATGTACTTTTCTAGATGTTGCTGGTTTGACTACCTTCTAGTTTCCTATAGTATTCTGGAATTTTATTTTGCTAGAATCATTTCAAATGTTTTCTTAAATTCTTTAAAATGTCAATTGTAAATGATATCTATTCTTGCCTATCCCATTTCTATTACATATATTTTCTATATATAGTGTAATTATAATTAATTTATAATACAGGAAATTTTACAAATAATTACTTTAGTGCAATTTTAATATTTGGAAACCGGAATCACTTACATTATTTGAACAGGCAAGGTGATCAGAAATGCTTAATAATAATTTTGTGTGCATTATAATAGTGATGAAATTGTTTATTTTGTATGAAGAATAAAAGTATCTAAACTTAGTAAATTAAATAAATTGAAAGCTAGCTTTTCCAATTTCTAACAATCCTTGGTCTAATTTTCTGAAACAAATAAAAAGCAAAAATGAAATTTTTTTACAAAGAATAAAATATTGGACCGTAAGGTAACAAATGATTTGTTCCTTAGTCATATCCAAATAGTACAATTGTGTAGAAGTTGTACTAGAAATCTATTTTTTCTTTTTTTGTTATTTTTTTTTTTATTAAACAAAGTGATACATATAAAATTTTAGTTGCATTGATAACATATGTTTTTGTTGTTTTTAAATTGAAAGTGAATTTTTGAAAGCAAGAATGATGATTATTTTGATTTGTTTCAATAATGTATTTAAATTTATAAAATTCAAAATGTGCTATGTATCCGAATGTTTTGAGAAACTTTAAAGTATGTAAGTTTTTGATTAAAATCTTATGAAAATATCATAAAAACATGAAAGTCTTCATTTTTTTTTATTATTATTTTTTTTATAAAATAAATAATTTTTTATTGTTATCAAACTATTATTATAATTTGTTCTGTTACATAAATAGAATCCTTTTGTTATCAAAATTAAAAACTCTGACTATTCATGTAAGAGCAATAATATATTTCTGATAATTTTAATCCTTTTTCCATTTAGGCTTATGAAAAAGGGATATCTCTATTTAAATGGCCTAATGTTTATGATATTTGGAACACTTATTTGGTTAAATTTTTAAGACGTTATGTAAGTATATCATTTTTATTTATTGATATAAGTATAATGAGAAATCTAAAGTATTATTAAATGAATCATGGACCTCTTAATGATATGATGAATATAATTGTTCATTAAGTTTCATATTTTAATTCGTCCATATTATATAGTTAATTTGTAAATATTTTTTATAGTTAATAATATATTTATTTAACTGGTTTCCTAATTCATGTTAAAAAAAAAAAACTTCCTAACCAAAATAATTTTTAGAATAATTTATTAAAAATACACATTTTTTGAAATAAATATAATGCAAGAAATAGACAAAATATATAAAAATAATGCATATGATTAAATTAAAAATAAAACTGTATACAATTAATATTTTATTTTTATCAGTAAAAGTATATTTTAAGTGTTCAATTAAAATAAAATACGACACTTATATCAATAAAATATTTTCTTTAATTTTTATTCTTAATGTAACCCTTTAACTGTTAAGTTAGTATGATGATTTGGGTACACAAATTGTCAAATTTTTTTTATGGCAAAAATCAAATGTTTAGTATAAAATCAAATGTTTAGCATAAAATAAAATAAACATAGTAGTTAACTTACACATTAACTTTTCCCGAGGTACAGTTTGGTTTGACAAAGAGATGAAGCCGAAATAAACGTCTCCCGAAATATATTCGGGTGTAACAATACGATGCATCCAAAAAAAATTACCCCGAGTAATACTCAGAGTGACATTTTCGAACACCGGTGCTGTGCCCGAGATAATCTCGGGCATGACAGTTAGAAGGTTAATGAAATATTAATTTAATTTTTATTTTATTAATTGAATTTGTAATTTTACATTTTTTTTATTAGTGATTGTATTCAGGAATAGAATGTTAGAGAAATAGTAATTATTGTTAGCATTTCTTATGTTTGTATTCAATTATCAATCTAATAGATGAGATGTTCTGAATTATAGTTACAATTAACTTTAAAGTTTTTGCTTCTATATGACAATATAAAAATTTGAATATTTTCGAAATGAAACGGCTCATGCGAAGACAAATTGGGAAATAATGTTATCGAATCGCTACTCTAATATCTTTATGAAGAACGGAATTCATTTTTGAACATAATTGGACAAAGCTGGTTATCTTAAATAGCTCGGGTGTGTCTTGATACCACTTGTTATTTATTTTATGAAGCATAAACCGTATTTCTTTCAAAACTTTCTTGTAAGCTTTTCTGATGGAGAATTTTTTTTAATTAGATAATCTGCGGCGGTGTATGATATGCACCATGAAATTCGTAACTTTTTCAACACATAATCTGTGGATTATATACTGGAAAATATAGTAACTGCGAATTCTATACTAGAATTGCAGAGAGCACTGTCCCAAACTAAAAATACTAGTCCAAGGCCAGATGGTGTCTCTTATAAGATGCTTTGTTATTTTAGCCATGATTCTTTAAAAAACATTCTTGTTCTATTCAATAGAATATGGAATGAATATGTTTACCCTAGTCTCTCGAGCAAAGCAATAGTTATTCCAATACTGAAATCAGGGAAAGATTCAACTAATCCTCAAAATTACCATCCAAATGCTCTCACAAATTACCTTGCTAAAACTTTTGAGCATAAACTGAACGCCCATCTTGTTTATATACTTGAAGACAATCAGTACGTATCACTTTATCAGAATAGGTTCCAGAAAGGTAGATCCACTCTTGATAATATTGCCTACCTAGGAACACAAATTAGGAATGTATTTGTGTGTAGACATCATTTGGTATCTATCTTTTTTGATAAAAAAAGCCTTACAACATAGTGTTATGGAGCTCTTTGCACATTATTTTTTAACTTCAGAGGAAATTTACCACTTTTTAGTTTTTAAATTCTCGTATTTTTAATGTCCGTATTGGATCTGTTTTATCCAATCCATTTATCAATCTGGGTACCACAGGGAAGTGTCTCAAATGTTACTATTTTTAATATTTGCATCAGCAATATTCTTCATGTATTGCAACCATCAATTCATGAAACATTATATGTTGATGATCTCAAAATCTCATGCCAAAGTTCCAAAATGTGATTTATTGAACAGCTATTACCAAATGCAGTCAATAATCTTGTTTCTTGGTGTAATGATAATGGGCACACTTTATCACCTTCCAAAAATAAATGTATCCATTTTTGAGAAAAACTGGTCCTCATCCTGATCCAGAAATTAAGATATCAGACACAATTATTCCCTGTGGTTAATCAAGTATTATTTCTTGGACTAGTGTTTGATAAAAAGTTGAATTTCCTACCACATACCTTAGATTTGCAGAAGAGATGTGAAAGGTCACCAAATATTCTCAAAGTACTCTCTCATACCTCTTGGGATGCAGATTGTACAGCTTTACTCCATGTATATCAATCTGCTATTTTATCCTGAATTGACTATGGTAGTGCAATTTATGGATCAGTTAGGTCATGTGTATTACGCAAATTAGACCCTGTATGTACATGGTCTAACACTCAGCTTTGCAAATCTGTTCTGGAGCATTCTGGACTTCCCCTGCTCAGATTATTTTTGTGATTTGTAATCTAAATTATTATAATCAAGAGGCAATTGTCTCTTAATCCGAGATGTAAGCAATTTTTTTAAATTATTATTTTAAAATGTTATCAGCATCACAACACCCTTTGAGATCTATGTTTGTATACTCCTCTCTAAGGAGGATTTATAATGCATGATCGCGTAATATACTACGATTCTATGAACATACAAACTCATTCCTGTTTTCACCTTAGTTCCCGATTTACAAATCAAAACTACAGATTCTCTGAAATTTCCACTTTGGAACACCTCTATTGTTAATATAATCAATCCCTTTGTTGGATACACAGTAAATCAGCCACAGCTCCTATTATTTTGCAACAAATGTTCTCATACATTCATTATCAATTTTCCTCTTACATTTCTCTTAATACTGATGGCTGAAAATCAAGTGACATGTTGATTGTGATATTGTTGTTAGAAATACATTTTACAAATATAAACTTCATACATTATGTTCTGTTTACAGAACCAAAGCTGTTGCAATTTTACGTGCTCTAGAACTAATACAATCCAACTTGAAAATACTGTATCTATACAGATAGCATGAGTGTGATCATGCAGTTCGACTATTTTAATGACAAATGTCTTCCAGCTATTGTGGAAATATTAGATATTTTAAATGTATTGAAGAGTAAAGTATTTGTTGTTGTGCTTTGTTGGGTTCCTAATCATGTTGAAATTGCTGGGAATGAGCTTGCAGATACTGCTTCTAAAAATGCAATTGACCTTTTACGTAAACATTTTTTGACATTAAACAAATTGTCAAAGACTTTATTTCCTCACACTGGCAGAAAACTTGGGATTTGCAATCAAACAACAAATTATATAATGTATCTCCTCACATTCTTCCATTTCCAGTTGTTCCTATAAGAAAAGTTGATGTAAAACTTACACACCTTTGCATTGGACACACTCGGTTTACACACAAGCCTTTATTCTTGTCCCAGAGTGCTCCAATTTGTGACATGTGTAATGTACCATATGCAGTACATCACATTTTAATTGTTTGTCCTAACTTCAATGATTTACGCTTGATATTTTTTAGCAAAACAAATTTAATTATATCAGATTTAATTGGGCTTAAACCACATAGAAATTTGTTTGCATTTTTATGTGCAATAGGTTTTTTAAATTCTATTTAAATTTTTATTGATTATAATCTTTTTACAAAAACTTCTGCTAAAATTTTTTATATCCTTCTTCTTATACATTTGACTAGCCTTTTATTTTCTAATTTTAAACATTGTACGGTGCAGAAATGTCCAGTATTGGACCTTGCACACAAACAAAAGAAGGCATCCACTTCAAATTAGATTTAACATGCATTTTCCAATTTTAGTAAATGCATACTGAAATAAATTGACTTTAAAATTTAAATTTTTGAAAAAAATATTATATAATTTGCTTGTGATTTTTTTTAAAGGGAGGAACAAAACTGGAAAGAGCAAGAGACTTGTTTGAACAGTGCCTTGAGCATTGCCCTCCAGAATTTGCAAAGTGTGAGTGAAATTAAAATTTTATGAATAAAACATGTTATATAATATATCATAATATTAATTAATAAGTGTAATCTCATTGATTTGATGTAGTTTGAGCTTCAACTTATCTGACTATTTGTTTATACGATTTTATACTTTATGAAAAATAATTTTTTGTATAACATTACAAGAACTTTAATTTTGTTTGATATTATTTGTCTTGCACTTAAGTTATTTTGCATCTTATATTTTCTATTTGAATATTCCAATGAAAATTAATTTTTATTATTTTTTCTTATTAATACATGCCTAAATATGAACTGCTTTGAATGTTACAAAATTTAATTTTAACTTTACCTATTATAACTTGTACTATCTCAAATTTAATTAATTGCTTTACCAATTACATGTTTTTTTTACAACTTTTATTCATTTATTTAGTTTTTTTTAAAGTTTGCACTCTTAATACACGTATTGACAATGAAGAATAAAATTAATTATGCAAAATCTTACAATAAAATTTGTTTATTAATTTTTATAAGTATACCTTTACTAATAATAAATAATATCTTAATAATTTATCAAGGTTTGGTTAGTCATTAAAATAGTTTGGTTATAAATCAAACTATTTTGATTGCTTAGTTATATTAATCAAATTAATAATTTAAAAATTTCTTTTGTCATTTGTTCTATATTTTTTCTTTTAGTATATATTAGCAAAATCAAAATTAACCTTTCAGTTTCTGAATATATTAAAAATTAAATATGTTTGTTTTCAATTAATCCTAAAAATTCTCGATTTTATATAGATACTATTATGCTGTCCTCATAATAATTATTAATATATAATCACCTGCAACAAATATTGTGTAGATAAATTTATTAACTTATAATGATATTTTTGTTTCATTAGCAATTTACTTATTGTATGCAAAATTGGAAGAAGAACATGGCTTAGCAAGGCATGCAATGGCTGTCTATGAACGAGCAACTAAAGCAGTTCTTCCTAAAGAACAATTTGAAGTATGTATATATATTTTATTAGCACTTTCCTATCCCTGAAATTGATGGTTATGATTATTTTATTATTATATTTTTATTAAAAAATATAATTTTTATTATGTTTTTTTTTACAGATGTTCAATATTTATCTGAAAAAAGCAGCTGAAATTTATGGAGTCACTTACACTCGCCAAATTTATGAAAAAGCAATTGAAATTCTTCCAGATAATGAGGCAAAACAAATGTGTTTGAAGTTTGCTGATTTAGAAAGGAAACTTGGTGAAATAGACAGAAGTAGAGCTATTTATGCACATTGCAGTCAAATGTGTGATCCTAGAGTATGTTGTATTTTGTATTTTAAATCATCAATTTTTTTAGCACTGTTTATTTAATTTGAGAACATTATTTTAATTGAATTTTCCCTGGATCATCAATAAAAACAAGCTATTGTTATTGATTATTAAAGATATGGTTTATTTATGTATAATAATTATTAATTAACTATGTAATTTCAATCGTACACAGCATTTGTACAATTGAAACAGGTATTTAACACTTTGAAATATCATTAATCCTTAAGCATAATCAAGTTTCTCATGTTTGAAATTTCAATTTAAAATGGTTCTTCATAATTTTATTTTAATATATTTGATACAATTAATAATACCTACAATTAATAATTCTCTAATGATGTTATTTTTAAACTTAAGATAGTTAAGAGTTTTAGTTTTAAATTTCTTAGATGAAGAAAAGGATTTCATGACTTACAATTAGTTTAATTTTGTGCTTTATATTCTGAATATAAACATTTCTTTTCATTTTTATTACAAAGACTGAAGTGTTTATTTTAATTAATTAACCATTGCATATTTAATATATCCTCCTTTTATAAACTTTTGAGATACTTTTAGTAGTTTTCAGTATAAAAAATGCCATTTGTCCTATTTTGGGAATTAAATCTTGAATAAATAATATTCTTGACTAATATTTTAGTTAATTAATTATTTTTCATTTTGAATTATGAATAGAAAAATTTATTATTGTATCCATTTTTAACTTTAGAATTATTTAAATTTGCAGTTATGTATTTTATAAGTTAATTTAGGAAGTTTCTATGCATGATAATCTAATGTTCTACTTTAGATTTTCATTATGTACATTATACATTTACATATTCTCTGTGTATATTAGTATGAAGGAATGAATGATTCTTGTCAGAATTTAATTTAAACTTTTATACACTAAAAGATTTATGCCTTAGAAATTCTTTTGAAATCAATATATATACTTAGATTAGTAACCAAATTGATAAGTAATTATTTTACAAAATTAATCTGTATGCTTTCAACTCTAAGTATATTTAACATATGTTTAAGTTAAATTAATATTTTTAAATATATTTAAATGCTTAAATTAATTTTATTTTTAAATGGAAGCTTGGAATTCGATTTTTAAGTTAACAAGGTTTAATTACATTCATATACAAATTTTAAAAAAAATATTCATATTACTAGCATATAATTTTATTTTCATTTATTAACAATGGAAGATATGCATATTAAAGTAAATTGTTAAAAAAGAATTTGTTTTTAACTACTTCTGAAATGTTAATGAAAATTAGTTTGCCATGCCTAAATTTAAGACAACTTCAGAATGAAGTATGTTTGTTTTGCCAAATCTAATTCATCAACAAAATATTTCTGAGTTATTACAATCTTAGTACATATTTATGGAATATTAGGTTGTCCAGTTTTATAATTATGTTTATGATATAATTGTTTTTTTTTTTTGTAACATGTGTTTTGAAAATTGATTTAGTATAGTATAAGATTTGCATAATTTGTTAATAATTATTTACTTTTAAAGACAAATCAAGACTTTTGGAGAACTTGGAAAGAATTTGAAGTTCGTCATGGAAATGAGGATACAATGAGAGAGATGCTGAGGATTAAAAGAAGTGTTCAGGCAACTTATAATACTCAAGTTAACTTCATGAATGCACAAATGTTAAGTGCTGCTGTAGCTGCTGCTGGAATAGAAGGTAAAATAAATAAAATAAAATAAATAAATAAAATAAATAATTAAACTCTCAAAATAAAAAATTTTGATTTTTTTCTATAAGTTCTATACAAATAAATTTATTTATTACTTATTTAGAGAACTTATTCATTTAAAAACATCCATTTTCTTTTTTTAATGAAGTATTTTTTTTTTCTTTTCCATATCATTAAGTTATTTGTAGATTTTTGCAACTCTAATACTGAAAATTTAAGAAAATCCTAAAAAGTGTTATTAGAATTGAAAATAAATCATTTTGCTGAAAATATGGATAAAACATTTGGTAGTTTTATGCATTGCAGTGATAACATTTAAATCATCATTTTTATTTAATTAAAATTATTTAAATATTGTATGATGCTTTCTTAAATTAATGCTGAAGTTTGAAAATAATGTTGGGAATATTTAATAATATTGAAGGAATCAAAATATTTAGTTCTCATAAAATCAGCTAACATTTTTTTTTATAAATATATAGCTCTTTGTATTTAATACTATAAATAGACAATCGCTTGTTTCATTTGGTAGAGTTTATATATTTCAAGAATTTATATTATTGTTTGTGTGTAGCAATTTGTTATCAATTTATTTAATAAAGATTTTTGTCATAGTCATCATAAATCTTGTTATTTTATTTATTTGATGAAATGGTCCAATTTTACTATTGGTTATTTTTGTTCTAACTTAAGAAAATTTTTTATTTTAATTTATAATATTTTTTATTACAATAATTTATAGTTTATTATAAATTATATTATTTTTATTATAATAATAATATAAAGTAAATGCACTCTTATTCTTCCTCTCTATAAATATAATTTTTTTAATAATTTGTGTTAAATTCTTTTCTTCATTCTATATTCATTTTAGATATTCTAATATCAGATTTAGCTCTATATTCTGCATCATGAATCTTATGATGATTATTCTTATGATCAAAATAATTTATGTTTTAAAAATTTTTGTTTAAATATTATGTATAAATCGAATATAAAATTTATCAAGATAAAACCTATTTCATATTCTTTCTCAAATTGATGCATATTTTTTATTTAAATATAATAATAATCTTAATGGTACAATTTTAATGGCATTTAAAAATATTATTACAAATTTTATTTTGCTAACCTAAAGTTTGAAAAAAAAATCTTTATTCATAAATTCTTTTTTTTTTTTTTTTTTAAACTAACTTTAACTGAATTGTAACTTTTAACCAACCTTAATACTGTGCATTAAGGCTTGTAATTTTTTTTGGTATGATTAATACATCCTGGACTAATATACCTATAGTTTTTAATTTTGTTTGGCTCATTTTTATTTGATAAAGGTGTAAATTTAGTGCATTTACTTACAAATTCATTAATTCTTTAGAACTTTACACTGACAATTATTATCTCTAATTACTGATGTGAAACTTGAACATAAAACAATTTATAAATGTATACATTTTAAATCATTTATAAAATTGCATCGTTTTTACCCAAGAATTATAACAAAAGTCATATAAAATAATAATTTAAATTGCAAAATGTAATGTTTTTATGTTATGTTTGCATGTAAGATTTTCATATTCATTTTGTATTTTAGTTCCTGAACCAGAACCACATAGCATGCAGAATTTAGAAGCTCAAGCTAAACGTATTGCTTCAGAAGCAACTAGTGAACCATCTCTCTTAAGCAGTAGAGGAAAAGTTATGTTTGTCAGGTAAGATAGCCTTATCTAATGTGTAGAAATTTAAAAATAATCTCTTTCAGTAATATTTGCTCTTATATTTTTAAGTTATTTTTACAGTTTCAAATTATACTATATTTTTAAAATTTTTGTGTGCACAAAAATCATTTGAATATTCAATTTTTTTTTCAAAAATAGTAAGTTTACTAATTTTTTTGTTTATTAATTAACATTTTAATGTAAAGTTTCTGATTATTCGTAAAGATTTTATTTCATTGGGTAATATTTGTATGCTACTTATTAATTGAAAATAAATTTCAAGCTTAAAGTATTTAAAATTAAGCATTTGTTAGTTAGGTAATTATTTAAATTGTATCATTATTTAAATTAAAATTAAATCTTAGTTCCTGTTACAAATTGTAATATGAATCTTCATTTCTAAATAATATTCTGGCATTTTTGGGAAAAAAAGTAATATCTTTTTTGCATACAATTTTTTTAAATTTTGATCTTATTAAACCAATTAATCATAAAAATTTTAAGAATATATTCAATCTAGTTGAAGCTACTATGTGATATATTTCAGCGTGATGTATATTATTTCATTTGTATGTGGAAAATTTCTTCAGGAAATAAATAAATTTTATTTTCTTAATGTTTTTTGTTATCATAATGCAGAGGAGAAACCACAGAAGAAGAAAAAGCTATGATTGAAGAAGCCAAAACTTCAAATCCTGCTGAAATTGATTTGGATTTTGATAGTGATGAAGAAGAAAAAGTTGAAGGTGAGTACAGTTCAATCAAATGATTTTTTAAGCATCTTGTGTATGAAGTTTCTAATGTCATGTCCTTATTGACATACATTATACCTACATTTATAGTTGAATATATCAAATGTATTATTTGAGGAATTGATTTTAAACTAAACCATAATCTGCTTATATTTTAAATCAAATTTATGTTAAAATAATTCATTTGACTGTATTTATGTCAGAATCAACATTACTATTTTGCATTTTCAGATTTTGTTATTGTATTTTATAGAGGAAAAATACAGTTTATTGAGGAAAGTTATAATTTGCAACTTATGTTAGTTTTTAAGATCTCCCATTTTAATAAATCATCTTATACAATCAAGTCTTTTGTTACTTTAGTTCCTATGTAATCCAAAGTTACTTACATTATATATATATGTTATAATTAATGAGAATTTGGAAGCTTTTATCAATCATAAAAATATAGAAAGATTCATCAAAGCACAGAGACTCATGGCTTATGACATGTTAAAAAGACATGTGGCATGTCTTTCCTTTTCACCAACATTAAATGAAATAAAGATTAAGTGAAATATTTATGTGCCAAATTAGTTCTCGTAGGTGTAGATAAGTTTTTAGTATGCAAGACAAAATATTTTAATTAAAAAAGGTTCATCTATTAATGCACAATCACATCATAACAAATTACTGTACTTTTCAAATTGACTGTAACCTTAATTATTGATATAAGTCAGAAACATTTGTAATAAAATCTATTTTGTAAATGGTACATATATTTTTATGAATATTTTGTATTTTTTTTACTCTTTTCAAACAAATAATTTTCAATTACACTAGCAGCATATTATAATGGATTATAACTATTATTTATCTACAAAATAACTTGAGTGAAGAAGAGTTTTATATACAAAGAAACTTTATTATCTGAATATAATAATTACTAACTACTCTTTGTAATCATGTGTAGTATTCATTATGTTTCATAAAAATGTAACATGGAGTGCATATTTTTTCCAAGAATATTTTTTCCAAGACTTAAAATATTTTATATAAATTATTTACAGTGCAAGTCTTTTGCGGTATTGTCTATAAATTCTATAATAAAATATAATAAAATTTGAAAATATGTAGTCAAAAAATTTTTGTTAAATATTAGTAAAAATGGTTGTTATAATAAAAAAATTATGCAAAAATTTGTTTTTTTAATAATTTATTATATTTTATCAATTCAAATATTTCAAAAATTATTTTATTTTTCCTATAGTGCCTAATTAGAGTATTGATATGACATTTAGTTTATTTTGATTTAAGCAAATTTGGAGTTCACTCTGGCTGCTTTTGTCCTTCATTACAATTTTTAGGAACTATTTTTCTACAAGAGAAAACGCAATCGATTTTGTCTAGGTTGTCTTGGGAATGTCAGGCAAATTACTTCCATGATGAATTGTGTCAAAATTTTGTTCTAATTGTGCATTTTATGAACTATTTGAGATACTCAAGCTTGACCTTTTTCATGTTTGGTTGGTCTAAAAGCCAATTTATACCATTCTTAGATAGAAATGTGTCAGGTTTTTATTTATACTATATACAATTATTACAACTTATGTTAAAACTCTTAAGTATTTTTGCTTAATTGATGTAACTTCTTTTTGATATTGCGGTTTTAAAAATGAGTGCATATATATGCATATGCACATTCAATACTATGAATTAGTTTATACCTACATTATAAACTGGTAAGGGCATAGTTCTGGGCCATGTTCTTCATTTCAAAGATTTTTGTATTTGACTATCCCTTTAAAGTGCATATATGATCATTAAATATCATGTAAAGTGGATAGTAACCTTCTTTTAAACCATAACTGTAAATTTATAACTGCAAGCTATTCATTATTTTCTTTAATCTGTATCTCATATGGAAAAAGTGACATTTGCAATGACTCATATTAAACCATTTTTATCAATATATTTAACTAAATTCTTTATATAATTATTAAAAAAATATTATTTTCATTGAATAAATTAATTGTTAACAGTAAATTAGTTGTAAAATATTTTTTCTTGACTTTTTTCTATATTAAATGGGACATTCTTATGAAGTGGACAATTATATTTTAATATTTTATTTAATGTTTATCACACATAATTGTATGGCAACCAGACTATTATTTGAGTATATGTTTGAGGTACACTACTCAGCATTTGCATCTATATATCATTTGAAAATAAAATAAATGATATTTTTCAGAATACACAACGTAAAATAATTAAATGCTCTTTTTTTTTGTAATATGTGAAAAATGTTTTAAAATATCAACATTTTGAAATTTTAAATTGGAATACTGAAACACTTTATAATTGAAATAATAAGCCAAAAATTATATTAAAAATCTTGCAAAATAAATATAAATATTATCAATATAATTTATGTCTCTAAAGAGTATATCACCCTATGGTATATTGATAACCCAAAGCACAGGTCTATTCTCAAGTTGCACCCTACTTTCATCATAAAGTCTACTCTGTCTTTCATCCCTTCATTTAGTCGATAAAACTGAATACCAAGCATTCTTGGAACTAAACACATAGGGTTTTGTGTTAGGTTAACCACTAAACTGGGACATATGTTTTGCTCCCCTGAGCCCTCACTTGAGAAAAGAAATATGGGTGCTGTTTGCCTTGGGCCCTCCAATGGATTGTTATTCTACAGAGTTCAACTTATTTAAAGAGTATATAATACTGTTTGTGGAAAAATATTGATTAGTTGTTTAACATTTTGAGAATTGTAGCTAATATAAGTAATTTTTTCTTAAAATATTTCCTATAAAATCATGCAACATCAACATTTTATAACTATCAGCCATTTATTATTTTTTGAATCCATATATATATATATTTCTTTTTTCAGAGATACAATTGGAAGAAAGACAAGTACCTGATGAAGTATTTGGTGGGCTTAAAGCCAATATGGACTAAAAAGAATATTAGTGAAAATATTTTTGAGACATATTTGATTGTACAAAATGTAAATAAATTTATATTTTTAAGAATTGTGCAGTCTTATTTTTTATTAAAATAGAACAAGTTTTTAAATTGTACATCAAATTAAATTGGAGTGATTGATATATTAATTGTGTGTGTGTGTCAAATATCAACTTAGTTTTAAAATTTTTTAATTTATTTGCTAAATATTCTATAAGTACTGTTTTTCTCTTGTTTTTAAATCTTTTTGAAAAGAAAAGCGATTGTATTTGGGATAACAGGAGACTATCACTTATAAGTGATAGTCTCCTGTTATCCCAAATACAATCACAATGAATAAATAAATCAAACTGAATATAGTGCAATCACTTTGACTTCTTTTGTATTTGAAAATGCTATGTGCTGTGTATCTCAGCTTCCTTTTTATGGCTGACATTGTTTTGCTATACCGCGCTGAAAATTTTTTAAAGTGACCTTTAGCAATTTTTTCAACATTCGATGTGACGTGCTAAATATTGAATCGAATATGTGAGAGTCTTCTATGAAAGACATTGAATGCACATTATCTATCTGCATTCAATATGCATTCAATGTCTTTCATAGAAGACTCATAGACCATATCCTTTGAGATCAGGTTCTCATTTCATTTCATAGACCACAATCCTTTGAGATCAGGACAAGAGGAATGGAATGTTGTTTTAATGTACGTTTAACAACACCTCCTAAGATTATGCAGACACAAATTTTGTAGTGATGTATGTGTGATCTTCTCTTTCATTGAATGTATTAATTTACTTTAAAAATGGACGCATGAATTTTTTGACCAGTTTTCTCGAAGCTACATTTACTATAAGAGCCTGTACTATTAACTCTGGATGCCTTTGCTTTCTTATGCTTTATTTCTTCATTTTGGGAATTTTATAATGATTTGGATTGATGTATGAAATAATTCTTCTTAGCTTTACATTTAAAAATGAAAAAAATTGAAATTTTAATGAGGGATGAATTTTTTTGTTCTAATGAACATAATAAAGAAAAATAACTTTTAGGATTGAAATTTTTACATTTGCTGTGATAATATAAGAAACAATTATGTTTTATCCATTTCATCAAAGTCGTATATAAAATTAGATTTCAAGCTTTGAGAAGAATTGGATTAGTGAGAAATTATGAATGTTCATCATCAAGTTTACATTTCTCTA
Source organism: Latrodectus geometricus (assembly GCA_026290005.1). NCBI lineage: Eukaryota > Metazoa > Arthropoda > Arachnida > Araneae > Theridiidae > Latrodectus > Latrodectus geometricus. Next base: position 71,953 of record JAPDSC010004741.1, on the reverse strand, counting down.
TAAACTATTATGTATTAATTATTCAGCTTAAAAAAATGATTGCCGTGGTTTATGCGAAGTGTATTTTTTCCCTTTTTCTTTACTCGATAAACGGTGTAAATGCTAACGCGGCTCTGCGGATTATATGCAGGTAAATAATTATATTATTATTAATAATAATATATATATAGAGTATCTTTTTCTATGATGTCGAAGTATATAATATATAACTTGTAGATTACAAATACGAAAGTCATAATTTTATGTTGAGAAGGAAAGTAAAACATTATTTTATTAATTGATGTAAGTTCTTGTATGTTACTAGAAAACATATTAACCCTTCTTTGCATGATTTTTTCTTTATTGGTGAAATAAATCAAGTTGATATAATTCATGTTCAAAATTAAAGGAAAAATGGTTAAAAAAATCGTAGTATATATTTATAATATAAATTTAGCAAAAAACAATATGCTAAAAATTTCCATCATCATCCAAAGTTAGATCATTAGCTTAGTACTAAATAGAAATAAAAGAGGAAAATAACAGAAACACGTGTTACAAACCTTTCTTCCACTCATTTTCAATTTTTTAGCAATAGAAACTCTAATATAATAAAACAAAATTATAAACGAAATCATACGTTTATTGCAACTACAACAAACAGTGGATTGAGATAACTTTAAGCTCGTTTCACTGATAATGACACTTGTTTATTTTTGACAGCTATGTTTCTTTTTATGCAATGAACTTTAAAAAGGTATCCAAACACGATCAACTTAAAGTGAACTTGTACTTTTATATAATTTTTGGGCATTATAGGTTATGATGGAAATTTCCACCAATATGTAAAGAAGGGTTAACATCTTTCATTATAAATGAAAGATGTTAATATGTGAAATTGTAAATGCTGGTTAGTTGTTTCTGAAAGCCCTAACATTTTTTCTTTGATGTGTGATAAAATGAATGGTTATATAGTGGGATATTAAATGTTGCACAGGGATCGCAACATTTCATTTGTAAATATACTAATTTAAATTTTTCATTTGGAAAAATGGGTAAAAAAATAAAAATAGCATTTCAGTAATTTTCCAAAATAGTCCAATTAAAATTATTTCCCAGTTAAATTAGTCTGCATCTGAAAGGGTCTAGAACGATAATCAAATCAAATAGATGATTTACAAAAAATATGATCAGAAATTGTAGGACACATCTTGACCAAGAGTTGTTACTTATGACACATGGTGAAACCAAGCCAGCCCGTTAGGGCCGAGCGAATGAAGTCAGAAAGAGCGTCTTCCGTTTTTGAAGAGAGTTCTTTCATACGAAGGTGGAAGTACGATTTTGGCTCAAGATTTCGAGCTCATTACCTTCTGTTAATGAGAAAGACGCCCTAACCAAGCAGGCCACTGCGGCCCTTTACCAAGAGTAAAACCCTCAAGCTCATAAAGGCTATGATAGTAAGATCTACCATTTTTCATTGCTAAGTAAGATGCTGTATTTTTGAAATTTTTTGGCAACGAAAAATGTTTCCAATATTATGTAATTGTGATGTAATGCCGCGAAGATAACATATTTGTGCCGTAATAAATCCTTGAAAAAAAGGTTATACATCTTAATGATAAATTTACTTCTGATAAATAAATAAATAAATATATATATATATATATATATATATATATATATCAAGCTCAAAAATTGGTATAATGGATATATAGCATCTGCGCCCCAACAAGTAATATCAGTTTGAGAGGTGGATGCCATCTCAGGTTTTTACTTCGTCTCGTCTAAATATTTTTCAAAAGTATGAGTATTATTTGGAATGTGCTTTTGGGTGCATATTGGTATAGTGGGCGATCATTAATAATTTATAATAATATAGTTATAAAATTACAAACATTCAAATTTTTTTAATATTGCACAGTCCTAAATTTTGTTTATTAATAAAGTAGAATTTTTATGTGTTTATTAAAAAATTCGGTAAATTTTTTAGAAGTACAGAAACATGATAATTTTCTAGCTTAGAAGTTCGAAAGAAATTGAAGTCAAGAAACGTTTTTATATTAATGTGATTAATCATATGTAAATCTTACGATTGATCATATAATAAAGTAATAACGTTTATTGTAAAACGATAAATGAAAATCATTTGTTTAGCATTGTCACCTTCATTGTGGATAGCGTATTCGCTAGTGATAGAAGAAATTGCTTTAACTTCCAACATGATAGTGAATAATTAGTGAAAAACTTATTCGGGTTACTTTTAAATTGAAAAAGTTATTTTGAACAAATGAATGCTTTTAAATGTCAAATGAACAAAAAAATTAGTTTTTTAATACTGTCTGAAATTATTTTATTAATAATTATCATTTTAAAAATATGCTTTATAAAAAATATTTCTGTATTTCCTTAACAGTGTTGAAATATTTCACTAGAATGGAATCTTTACTTGTACATTTCACATGTATAAGCAAATAATGTTTGAAAGTGATTAGAATTTATTAATAAATTATTAATCTTGATTGAAATTTTATATATCATTTAATTGGGAATATAGAAAGAGCTTCCTCATTATAATGGGATTCTTCAAATTTAGCAGCGCCATGAATTTAGATATAATTATTAATTACAAATTTTATTAAAAATCACTAAAATATCTACAGCAATAATTTTCTGAAATTAGCTCATTAAAGAAATATACAAGTACACCATATTTATTATATAAAACAGATAATTTTTATTTAGGAAGAATGTGATGCCATCTATTATATTTATTTCTAGTTAAAAACTTTATGTCAAGAATTCATTGATTTTGCAGTTTCTTTAAAGTTTAGCATTATAGAAATCCTTAAAAAATTTACCAAATTTATGGTTTCATTTTTTTCATTTTAAAGCTTCCTTAAATAATTTTTCTTCTACAAAATTTGTAAAATAATTAATCTTATGTTATTAGATTACTATTTCTTTAGCTGAATTAAAAAATAATAACTGTATTAAAATTATAAAGTTTTACTTAGCAATTATAAAGTAAAAAAAATCCTTTTAATTGGTAATTTAAGAGTTTTTTTTTTATTTGAATAGAATTAGTAGGGATATTCTGAAATGTAAATCTTAATAGTTTTTTCTTTCTTTCCTTGTATTTTTGTCATAAAACCTAACTTTTTGTTCATATCTTCATTAGAAATACTTTAATCTCTTTATTCGATTTCTTATTGTTAATCAGGACAAAACATTCTAAATATTTTTGTTATTCTTAATTTTTAAAACTTTTCTTTACACTTACTCTTTTAACTTTCTCTTTTAAAAATTAGATTTTTTTCATAATCATAGGAAAATTTTTATATTTAGTTACTTTAATATTACAATGTTGTCAAAGATTGTAAGAGTTAAATTATGTTAAAAGTATGCTTCGGTAGTAACTTTTATTTGAATTTGTATTTATATTTTCCTATCAGCTCTAATTTTGAAGCCAAAGAGAAATATTAATAGGATAATTTCTTTATTATTTAATTTGAAAATTTATATATGATATTTGCTTACTTAGTCATCATTGGAAAAAAATAACTATAAAACGTGGAGTGCTTTCTACACAAATGATTGAAAAAATACATTAATCAATTGATAAATTTATCCTCAATTATTTATTTTTCTTTATGAATATATTTGAATGCTTTTTATATCGAATTAAGATATAAATAATTAATAATTGTAATTTTTATTGTAATTAATAATTGTAATTGATAAATTTATCAATTATAATTGATAAATTTATCCTCAATTACTTATTTTCCTTTATGAATTAGTTAAATACTTGCCTGTTTACATTTGAATACTTTTTGCATCGAATTAAGATATAAATAATTAATAATTGTAATTTTTTATTTAGATGTATGGTTGTTTAATCTCCCATGTTAATGTGTATGTTTATTATAAAAATTTCAAAAATGCTTGAAAAATTTAACTTATTCATTATAAAAAAAAACATTAAAGTTTAGTACTTTTTAGTTTAGTAGTTTAGTAATTTTCCTAAACTTTAATAACATTTAAAGTTTGCATTAAAAAATGTAATCTTAGATCCTCAGAATATATATACAAATCATTAGATACCAAGAAAAGTAAATAAGAGCAATTTTAGGTTGAGGAAATATGTCTTAATAAAATATGGGATAAACAGAAAAAATATGAAAGGAAAAAATTCAAGGAAGAAAAAAATTGTAATTAGTTCTTATAATTTTAAGTTGTGAATAAGAAATTTTTTATATAAATAATGACAAAAAAGGCATTCAGTTAAGTAATTATTTTGAGATGTAATCGTTTTTATTTTGCCAGAAATATTGTATAAAAAATATGTTCAGGAGGTTATTAGTTTAATTTAACAACGCTAAAATTATTTTTCGTACTTTTTAAATATTAATAATTTGTTTTTATAAAAAAAAATAATTTTTAAAAAGTAATGAATTTATTTGCTTTTAACATTTTCATAAAATTTGGTAATTTTTTAAAGAAAATTAATTTTATTTTATAATAAATTATAATGGTGAATGGATTTTATATAATTGTTTCCATTTGAAATTTCTCATAAAATAGTTATCTTTTATAGAATAAGTAAGGAATTTTACCTCAGATGTTTTTTTTATTTATAAAGTATATAAAACTAAAGATTTTTATTTAAGTGTTCTTTATTGAAGATTTAAAATCTATACTGATAGTTATATTATTAATTAAAAAACTTATTAAAAATATGTTATTTAATTTATAAGAGAATCAATTGAGTACATAAATATATGTTCACTGGTTGAGCCACTTACAGAATTTTCTGGAAATTTTAATTTACACATAATAACATATATATATGAATAAAAGGAATCATATACGCTCCTAAACACATATATTTACAAAGCGAAATTTATATATTAATTAATAAACCAAGTCCAGGATCTTTCACAAGTTTTTTTTTTCCAGTGGAAATATAGTCAGCTTTCAGAGAATAATTGTATCTTGGAAAAATATCGATTATTGCTATTTATCGATACTTATTATTTATTTAGCTTTGTTCAAAATGCTATTTTGCATTAGGAATAGTTCAGCTAAAAACAAATCAAATGAGGTAGTATAATCTTTGAAAATTGTCTTAATTAGGAAATCATTATGTAGGGAATTTGATTCCTTTTTTGCATTTTCAATCGGCGGAAAAACGCTAATATTTTTGGTATATTCTGGCTCAGAGCGGAAATACAATTTGAAAAGTTAAATCGCAAAAAAGTTTTTAATATGGTAAACATTATTATTATTGTTATTTTTTTAAATAACTTTATGGAATGTGTATAGAAAGGGGAATATGGGGCCGATCATGTTTTTTCCTTGCCTCCACTGGCTACATAGAGGACAATTTCATAACAAAGGAAAAAAAAAAATCCCTTTGTTTTTGAAGCTAGTAAAGTTTCGACTCTGTATTACATGCTTAAATTAACTTTATCGCAACACAACCAACCTAAAAAAGAATTTAAGTAAACATTAATTACATTTTAAATTAGTGACAGGCTGTAATCAAACTTCCGTAGTGAAATGTGGGCGTATTTCTTAAGTCGTCCTCATTTAAAAAAATTCGGTTGGATAAATCGAATATTGTATTTATATAAATAAATAAAAGCTTATATTATTGATTTATACTTAAATAATATTTGATTTATATTCGAGAGGTTTAAAAGCCTAAATTAAATAGTTTATTGCCTTGGAAATTAAAATATGGGATAAAACTATGAAACTACGTCCAACAGATAAAAATAAAAGTAAAACCAAGCATAAGAATAGTACTCATTCGTCACTTCACTACCAGTAAACTTTATTAGTTTAACTGTCCACAATAAACCTAATTATTGGCCTCGATACGCGAGCGCATCACCTTCTGCATTCTCATCTCATATCGTTTTCGCTCAAGGTTAGTTTATCGCCCTTGCCTTAAACCTTCAGAACGCTATGAGAAAGTATTATTGAGGCTATTTTCTCTTACAAATGGTAAAGCTAGAAGGAAATGGTATTGGGAGATATTTAAACAAGCACACGTGCGGTCAAGCAGAAAATAAAGAATTATATTTGTATTGAAATAATTAATGATTTCGCACTCTTGCAAAAAAATAATAAGAAATCGAATGCTGGATTCCTAACGCTTTAATAACCTATACGATGAATCAACGTTCTTTGTGGACCAGTTTCTTTAAATATAAATTAGTTCAGAATATGCAATTTTTTTTCTTATATTTATCGTAAAAATTATTCTGTAGATATCTTAATCATATAATGGCATCCTTAAATTTAACGTAGGGATTAAATTTAAAGAGATAAATTTAAAATTAGGATACTTAAATGATGTCTCTACTGCTAAAAGTTTTCTTTTAAATTATTTACATTTTTTAAATTTCGATGTAAAATATTTAAGTTCGGAGGGAAAATATTGCTATTTTATGTTTTTTTCACATGTTAACTTTAAAATAATACAGGGAATTGAAGAAATTAAAATATGGCTTCTTTCAAAGTATCTCATCTAAAGTTAAAATTAAAGATATTTTAGAAAAAAAGAGATAGATTTGATAAAATATGTATTAAATGAAATTAGCTAGTTTGCTAGAATTAGTATTCTGATCATTATAGATTAAACAAAAAAGTTATAATCTCAAATAATTTATTCCAATTGCTCTAATTTTAATAGTAATAAAATTAGAACATTTGAGATAGTTGAAGAATTTGAAAAAAAGAGATATTCATATTTATAATGTCGCTTATGAATAAGGAAATTTCAAATATATTTACCCGTTTTGAAAAGAAGGAAACTAAACGAAGCTAATTGAGAGAATCCATTTAATTAACATTCTGATCACTCTAAATAATAGTTATTAATAAACTATGTGTTTGAGAAGTTTTCACCTGAACTTTATTAATTATTAAGCAGAAATTATACTTTAATAAGTAATTTTATTAATTTCTTGTAAAATTGAATTTTATGAAAAATTCGAATAAAGATGTTAATAATTTTCAAATAGCGCTAAATACATTTCAATTAAGTAAAAAGAAATTAACCATGAGATTTTCAACCTGATATTACTTTCAAAACATTACTCCAATGACGTGTAGACTTTAGTACTAAATATAATTGAGATGTTGATATAAAGCAAAATATATTAAAAAACTTTGGATGTCTACATATCAATGAAGATAAATAGATGACCTTTGGTAATTATGAGGAAATTTGCAGATAAAATATCAAATATTGAGTATGAGTTTTCCAAAAAGAAAAAAAAAATGTTTGACTATTTGCCCCGAAGAATGACTGTAAAATAAAATTTTAAAAAATGCATAAGAATATACAAAAAATTTTATTATTTCAGCATCAAATCATTACATTAAACATTTTATCAATGAAATATACCCTAATTCAAAATAGAAATACGCACACATAACAGCATCAAGGCCCAGATACCAATATTTACATTTATTTAAAATGGCGAAAAAGATATGATCATCTTCCTTCTAATGAAGACGTGGTACTTATGCTTTTTAATTTCTAAATATTTAATTTATAATTTGTGCCATAATTTTTTTAAAATTTTTAAATTTTGTCATATATATATATATATTTAGCAAATTTTTGTCATAAAAATTAAGGATCACAAGGATTCCTCTTTTTCTCTGAAAAGTGGAAATCCTCTGTTTGTTTTTCATTAAATATATAATTTTAAATCAAACTAGAGTGAAAAATATCCCCATTTTAAAATATTTCAACTCTAAGTATAAATCTACCAAAATACATAAAAATATGAGAACTTTAGAAACGGTTTATATATA
>JAPDSC010004741.1:47961-64038 GCA_026290005.1 Latrodectus geometricus | reverse complement strand
TATATATATATATATATATAATTCCACGTTATTTGTAAGAAATTTGCGAGATAGTACACTTTAGACACCAGATAGTAGTTTTTTGTGAAGAGAAACGTGCGTAAGTAAAATGAATGAGGATAAACTCATGATGGACGCATTTCAACACAGAAGATTCTTGACACCGTTTGCCCTCTTCAAGAGGTCGCAATCTCCGAATCTTTAATGAATTTTAATGATTCTAGTAAAATGTGCAAAGCATTTTATAGATTACTTCATTTAATAGAAGTAACGAAATAATGAATAGTGTTAAATTATGTGATCCCCCTACACACAGATAAAAAGTATTCTTGAGAAAAAGTTGGTCTTAAGTAAAGGAAAAAAAAAAAAAAAAAAGAAAAAAAAAAAAAAAAAAACAACATTAAAGAGGGTTTTTTTTTTTTGAGAACCGATTTTTTTATTTAATGTTTACTTAAGCCTTTAAATTAATATAGCAATGTGTTTTTACGTTGGATGTCCGAAATTATCTTCAAATACAGTCTAGTAGTAATATTTTGTGTGATATAATAATTTTATCTTGCTTGACATTAGTATAAAAAAATAATGAATCCATAAGAAAAGTTTTTGAAGCTAATTTAATCAGGTATTTTGCAATTATTAAGTTTCGAATGTTTGTTTTATAGAATGTTAAAATGTATTCAAATAATTCTTAAAATGATGAAAACATCTATGAATAAAAATGACTTTCAACAATGCGTCTTGTAAGCATTAAAATTTATTCGAAATTACCAGCTTATTATTATTTTTTTATTTGCATATTTATTTTTTATAAAAAGTAAAATTGTGGTAACATGAGTTAATTTATTGGCAAATTCTTCGGGATTTTCACAATAATAAGTATCTCAGAAAATAATGGTATTAAGATTCACAGGCAAAATACGTTTATCAGGGTTCAAAGTAATTGACTTTTTTCAAAGTTGTTGGAAATTATTTGTATAACTTTACGTTCAGCATGTGAATTGCAATCTGCCAACGGATGTTATAAAGTAAATTCCTCTGTCTCCATTAATTGTAAAAATTTCATACTTGTATGTTGTTTGATGTTGTGTTTGTTACTTCTAAAGATCTACCCGAAGATGATCATCCTCCACAGCCTATAGTTGTTGGAATATTACTTGAGTTGAATACATTTGTTACACCTGGGAGGATGGTATTATCCTGGTCACTTAAGCTTATTTTGAATAACATATTCAAATAATAATTAAATGATATTACTTTGAAGACAACTACATTATTTGATTAATCATATTAGATAAGATTTGCGTGTGGTTTGATATTTTTTTATTAGTTAAAGCTTTAAATATATGAATTCATGTTTTCATAGTTTTTTTAACTTCATGAAATCCTGTTAAAAACTTCTAAGTTGGAATAATTAAAAATGTAATTGGTTTTTTTTTTGCTGTAATAACTCCAATAATTTAAAAAAGATTAATAAGGATAGGTTTTCATTCAAATAACTTATGGATTACACATTCTTTGATTGATTTACATTCATTTTTCTGTATTTAGAATTTTTACTTACATTGTATAAAAAATAACAACAAAAAAAATAATGTATAAAGAACAGTTTCTCTAAATAAAATCATATTTTGGGCTCATCATAGCGTAGCTGTAGTACCACGCCTTTTTCAGCAGTAGCACATGAATGCACCCATATCCATGAAGGCTACTTCTCGATTACTTGTGTTCATGTTAAGATATTTCTAATATCCTGTTTATTATTTTGAAAAAGTATATCAAAACATTATCAATATGGAGAATGTAATTCACTCCATGAGGAATATTTTTAAAAAATTTGGACCTTAATGGTAGGAGAAATTATAAGATCTTGAGAGACAATACTTTTAATTTGAAGGCTTATGAAAATGAAATTATCCGGCTATTTTTAATGGTTTTGATGAAGATTGTAAAAACATTTATTTGTAGTTCCTGTTAGGGCTCGCAGTGACTTAGTGGTAAGACAACTTAAGTTAATTAAAAACTACAAGTTAAACTACAAGTTAATTAAAAAAATTCCGGGTTTCTTCTCTTGCTACTCGTGAATACGGCTCATGACAAGTGAAAAATATTTCTGGAAAGCAGATATACAGTGGATGCTTAAAGAAATGTTTCAATGCAGTGTCTCTAATAGCTTTGTGATCATTATAATCAAATACTCGTAAATTAATTTAACAACTTAAACTGAATCATACTTTAATTGCTTATCAAAAGAAATACCGTAAGAAATAAAATATTAATATTTGTTAAAAAACATAACAGCAAAAATTATTTTTATTCTGCTGTATTTTATTAGCCTTAGTTATGTACCAAAGTATGAGCCTTACATTAAAATGAAAAAAATCATGCTAATTGGATTTCAGAGCCGGTGCATATTGGTCAAGGACACAGTTCCAATTAGAGCTGAAATCATTGATTAACTGTTTTCAATTAATCGTCTCATATTCATTGAGCAGAACATTGTATCTCTCGATTTATTCGCTGCCACATAGTCTTTTGAATACAGTCTATATTATATTTTCATTTCTGTGTCAATTAGATGTATTTGAAAAAGTAGCCTGGATTTGTTTCTAAAATTAAATGCAGAGGCAAAAAAGAAACTGCTCTTCACATGAACTTTGATTTCCTCTACTACTACTTTTCCCCTAAACTTCCAGAGCAAGATTATTTTAAGCAATTCTCATGGGGGAATTTAGTTGAAAACACGAATCAGTATATATTACAGACTAACATAGAAGAAAAGTTGTCTGAATTTATTTAATAGAGAATAATTTTTACTTTGTCAAAATTATTCATACTAGATTTAAGAACCATGTTAAGTTTATTATATATATTATTATGAAGTTAAATATTTCTTGAAGAAACTATAGTCTAATGCTTGTGTAATTTATCCCTTTTACCACATTCTCTATAATGTGAAATTGTGTACAAAGAGCCATTGATTATGAATATATATTACGTTCCATTATGGAGTTTCACTGTTCATTCGATCACAAAGAAGTTTCCTACCTAAATCTGTAGATGATGAACCATTAAAAAAAATGAAATAAGAATAGATAGCTGGTTATATGAGAACTTGATTCTATCCAGCTAACATAAATTAAATGTCTAAGTAAAATAGGTGATGTAATTATTCAAAAATCTATGCGTAACACAAAATCGCTAATAGACCACTACTACTAACTCTACATTTGTAATTGTATTTGTACCTTTGTAATATATTAACATTTCGCTAAGTTTATAACAGCAAAAAATAAGTTACAAGATAATAAATAATTTGATTTAAATTCGTGGTATAATTTTATTTGAGAATATTCGTAGAAATACTTTTTATTTATTAACAACTTCATTTTAATTCTGACTATGATTTAATTAGAATCTGCAGTGTATGTTTAATTAATAATATAATTAAATAACTTTATTTTATATAAATTTTAATTCATTTGCAAAGGTGTGTTTTAATTTCCAAGTCAAGGATGTCTCTCTTAGAAAGACAAATCCATCATTTTTGAACAATTAAGAGCAAAGTTCAATGTAAGAATGTAAGGTCAATAATTATTTTTTCTAAGCAAAAGTGTTATTAGTAGCAATAAAGTTACTTCCCTTGCCTCTGCATTTTTTTCTGATACTTAAAAAAAGTATGTGAAAAAATAAGGATTGGATGCAACTTTAATTATAATGGAATAAATTTCTTAAGTGGAAAGAAAAAACTAAATTAAAGCTGTATTTAAAGATGAAATTCCCAGATATGTGAAATGATAATAATGATTATTACAATTTCCTTGCAAAATCATGTTAACACTATTTTAAATAAATTCATTAATGTTTGTTTTTGTAGTCATTGATATGAGAAATGTACGTTCTACACTCATGGTATAATCTTTTTTCCTCTTTATATACGCTGTATCTAGATTCATGTCTGTTGCTTTATCTAGATACATCATCACAGTTATAATCCAAGAAAATACCAAGAAATATAATATATATTTAAAACAAAAGAATAATATATCGAAGAAAATATCAAGAAAGCAAACAATTATACAATGAACAAACATTATTATTTTTACATATATATTAACTATTTAACTTATGATTTTACAATATTAACTAGAAATTACACCCAAATTATTCAAAATATTATATTATAAATAGCATTATCTAAATATGAAAAAATTGCAAAAGAAAATTAGTTCAAACCTAAATAAAAAAAGGAAAAGAAATTTAATTTTTGAGAGCTGAATTCTCAAACAGGAACTTATATTCTATTCTAAATTTCTGTTCAACCCTCACAAAAAATAACTTTCCGACAGTATTTATTTTATTTATCATTTTTACTTTGTTAGTGATGTTTTCATACATAAATAATACTATGTTACTCTCATCATGTGAAAAATTATTTTCACCAACTTTTATCATGGGAAATTAGATTCTATCAGGTACTTTTACAAAAAGCTGAATATGTACAATAATAGTTTTTAAAACTCCCAAATGAGTATATACGTTATATAGGTTTTTTATATTTATTACAAATTAGGGACTTTTATTAAATTTGGCTTTTTTTCTATACTTTTTCTAAGCTTAAATCAAAGGAATGTAAATATACCAACTATCCAATGCAGATTTATTTCCGCAGAATGTATTTTAACATGCTCCAGACTTTATACAGTTAGTTGAGGATTTTTTGTCTTTATATTAAATTTGAATTGTTTACTTACTAATTATTTACTTTTGAATTGCAAATCCACATGATCTGAATGCTCTGGTGTGTAACATACAAAATTATGTTTTATTGGCAGTGGAAATTCAGTATATTGAAAGTGTATGTCTATATCATAGAACCATTTATATCTCATACAAACTAATTTTAGTTAATCAAGTAACTTGAAAAATTAATAAATGCTCCATTCTTCGAATCCAGACACCACTTTGAGGATGATAAGAAGTGATCGTATGCTTAACTCCATGATTTCTTATAAAATTGCAGATTTAAAGTTGAAACGAAGTTGAATACAACATTTGCGCTCTAAGGAATTAATACTTTATGTGGAACTATGAATTGTTCTTATACAAAAGCTACTGATTCACTGTTAATGTTTTAAGTTCTGTAACCTTCTGGTTAAAGAATGAAGTAATTAGTACACAAAAAAAGGTGTATGTTTCCTAAAAGAATGATAGAAAACGCACCAAATTTACCGTAGTTAGAGGGTCAAAAATTCTATCGCAAGAATTCGGATCCTTTATAATGATGGTATTTTATTTTTAATGTGTCCTCATTCACCCACACACGAAGGGCTGGATTTCATATAATTTAATATATACGGGTATTTTATGAGTAATACTACGAAATTTTACTTAAATTTAACGATTAAAAACAACAAGGTTTTATAAAAAAAACTTGATGATTTACATTATATGTAAAACATCATGACATAAAGTTTAAGTTTTCAGGGATCACAGTCAAAGGAACCACAAGTTTTCATTGTAGGTCTTTATTTATATAATATTTGCTTATATTAAGATTCATATTAGATGATATCGTTCTGTATGAATAATACTTAGTTTAATTAATTGGTTTTTATTTTTAAGCTTTTCCTGCTTTTTCCAATTTTCAGCACTATTGTTCTGATACAGTTTTGTTATTTATCATAATTCAGGATCAGCGCAACAATTAGAGCAACTGGTTCTGTGATATTAATTATGTATGACATGTAATACTTGGGTACATTAAATGGACAAAAGTGGTCGATCTACTGTAACCAAGGATTAGTCATGTTGATATATTGATATGACTAACTCTTGAGTCATATTGATATGCAACTAATCCTAATCATATTGATTAAATATCACAAACCATTTATCAGTACAAAAAGTAGGATATTATATTGATTTCAAAACGCGCGCGTATGAGATACTTCTTTAGTCTGACTTAAAGCAAAAATTTCTTTAAATATGTTGTTAAAAGTTGTTACACCAAATAAATAAGCTAAAGTTTATCTCTCAACTGTATTATATTGAGTTCAAACCTCCTTTAGTTTAAACTATAAGTTGTTATTTATATAAAGTATATTTTACTCTTTTAAGTACTCCTGAAGTGTCCAAGCTCAAATAGAAATCTGCCACACTGAATGATTTCAATCAGAAGTCCAGAGTAAAACATTTTACATATTTTTTAAATTTAAAAATGTTTAGATAAAATCTTTTTATATATCTGTAAAAATATTAAAATTTTTGCTGAACAATTCTACAGAGTAGAATTAGTCCAAATATATACGCAGTTTTGCTGTAAAGACAGATAATTTCTGTGAATTAACTTGAACGAGCGTAAAATGAATACATACAAACCTTGAATGCGCAGATAAAATTTTCGAATTTGCCATATCGATTAAATTAAACATTTTTCGCATTCATTATTACAGAGCATTTTCAGTTATTCACATAACAATAGATCGAGGTTGGTCGAAATTTTCAGATTAATTTATAACGTCATAAGCTTTCTTAAGTACATAATCCTCTACATATTAATGATGCAAAATCTCCGCAATAAGTAATGAAAATCAAGGCGGCCTACATTTCTTCAAATAATAAGAAAAAACCGCAACACGCGACACTGTTGACATTGTAATTTACTGTTTCCTTGAAAATGAAGCTCTGTCTTCTTTTTTGATGATCATTGACAAAAATGAAAATAAAGCATCAGTTTCTTTAAAAGAAGTCATCTGGTCAGTTTGTTTTATTGATTTATATCTTTGTCCTTGCAGTTTATAAATTTATTCTAAGCAACATGAGACATTTTTACGATGGTTCGTTGAGAAGAACAACTTAGACGAGCTGATATTGCGCAATATTGTAGATGGAATTAAAATAACATTTAGTATATAGAAAAGTGGTAAGTTTCTTGAATTTGAAATGTACATATTTAACACTATTATGACAGAAACAGTTCATCATAAATATTCTTTTCTGATTTAAAAATTAAATTTTCTTTGTACATACATTCCCGTCGAAAAAAAAGGACGATGACAAAATTCTAGAATGTGTCGCAGAAGGAGGAAAAATGGATGAGGACTGCATTAATTGATGGAAAATATGACAAGAAAGTGTTAAATAAGATTATAAATGAAACAAATCATTATCAATAAATAAAACAAAAAAATCTGAATTACTAATGAAAATAAACATTTTACAGAGATAAAAAAAATTTATTAGTTATAAAAGATGACGTTAAGTTTTAATACTGTCAAAAATAAGTTTAAACTCAAAACAAATAAAAAAATATATTTAACCAAGAGTGCAAGCATTCTTCATCTGCAAACAATATTTAAATCATTTGGCAATACTTTCAATGGGTTGATTAACTATTTCAGAGTTAAGTAATTGCAATTTTTACCATAGAATATTTTTAAGTATTTCAGAGTAACTGTAACGAGAACATGAACGTGTGTACATTTAGTATAAGCAAATTGATCTCACAGAATCTCATTGGGAGTTTAAATGGGCGAGTGTTTCCCTTAAGCCATTTTTAACTTTCCAAGAAGCCGTGGATTAGAACATTTAACTTTTTTATTCATTTAAAATCATTTTAGCATTTTAAACATTTAAAAAAGATTGCTATTATCTCCTTCAAATGAAAGGTAAGATTAACTGTTGCAAAGAACAACCATGCTGTGGTGTTAAATATTTTTTCTCAATACCATATGTCGTACGATATATTACTATTTTGTTATTAAAAATTTGAAAGCTCTCAATTATTGAAGAATGTTTATTTATGTGTGTGTTCACTCACACGTGTATTTATATTCTCTTCAAGATAAGATAATGCACAATTTTGTTGTTTTTATTTCTTATCTTGTGTAGATCTGAATTAGATTGCTGATGAAAAGCTTGTAATTATTAATTCCTAAATATATTTATGAGAACTGTTTAAAATTTACTAACTGGATTCGTTTTAAAGACTAAATTTTACCTGAGTACTTATTCTGTATTTCTATTCCGATGCAAAATCGGATGATCAGGTAAAATGAATTACTTCGGTATTTATCAAATTACTGTTTAATGTGCTGTATTTTCATAATGAAGTAAACAATTGATAAAATGCACAGTTTAATCGAAACGTTAATCATCCAATTTATTTTATAATGAATAATATAATCAAAAAGTGTGTAATGGCAATTAAAATCTTTGCTACCTTTTGAAATAATAATGAAAGAAAATAAGAAATATCTCCATGTAGAACTCAAATCTACTTTACAATTTTTTATTGTTGGAAACATAAACGAAATTTCATGTCGGATTTAACAGATAGACAATGATGACAAAACATGATTGTGTGCATCATATAAGAAAACTAATCAAAAGAACATTTCTTGTTTTCATGAAGACTTGGGTAATTTTAAACTTATTTTATCCTAGTGTGATTGGTAATTTCTATAATATTAAAATTGCAAATTAACCATGGGATTATTTGGTATATACTATACCATTTAAAAGCTATTTGAATTTGTATCTAGCTTTAGAAATTTTAAGAAATGTTACTCAGGTTGATTAAGCATGGTTTCTGGAACAATATTTTACCTGATGATTGAATATAGTTTGATGAATTAGTATTATCAAATAACACAAAATAATATAACAAATAAATAAAGCAAAAAATGTACCCCTTTTTGCTTTATTTTTATACAGGATTAATGCATATCTGCATGCATATAGGATATTTGTTATAAATATAGGAATGAAGCCTAGGTTTTAATGATTCACTTGTTGTAACTAAAATGCTGCTTACATTTAAATAAATCACATTGTTTACATATACAAACTATTGTTGTAGTTAAATATCAAGGAAATTATTATATAAAATTTTAAGAATTTTATTAAAGACATTCCCTGAAAAAAATTGGGAATTCATTGGAAAGAAAGAGCTAAATTTGTTGTTTGAAGTATTTTTACCTTTAATTTGTTTATTATTCTATCTATTATTTATCACTGTTCATTTATTCATTGTAGGGTATTTTAATGGGGACATTAAGAATAAGTGGAATTTTTTCATCAAATAACAAAATATTTTCTTTCGATAATGTATTTCTATATTAGATAAGAAATGATACATAAAATTCATCCATATCAATTTAACGGTTTTAGTATAGCACCGCTGGTAAGTATAATAATGTAAGCGAATCAAGAATGAAGTTAAAAAAAATCTGATAACCAAACTGAAATTTATATAGAAGAAAGATATTAAAGTAAAAATAAAATGAAGCTTCACTCTAGCTCAATTGATTATAGTATTGATATAAATTTGAGCACAATTGAAAGCGATTTGTTAATGATTTTGAATAATCTACCTTGAGAGATTATCTGAACATATGGTGAATGCATTAAGGTAAAATCTCAAACTTTAAAAATGAGACAGAACCAACTTCCTAATTTATAATCATTTTAGCAGTTTGTTTTAAGCAAATGCTTTTAAAAAAAAAAAAAAAAAAAAAAAAAAACATTTTGTACCTTCTGAAAAATATTGAGAACATCTTAAGCTTTTTAAATGGGTATCGTATGCTAATTTCGAATTCTTGATTTCCAATAAGTATCGAAAAAAGTAACATGAAAAATAGTTGTGGCTGAATTTTTGATTTTATTAACATAGATTTTTTTTTTCGATTTTAATTCTTCTCAATAAGTATGAAAAAAAACAGGCATTTTCCCTTTAAACGTTGTGAATGAAAACATTCCTATTTAGGTATCTCGTAAAAATATGGCCATAAACCTAGTTGTGTCATCACGAGATGAAGTGCTGTAAGCTCCGATATAATCTGCACAACAAACAGCACACAAAGAACTTTCCTAATCACACCTTTTTGTTGTGCATTAGCATAAAAAGGAGAGTTTATCAATTCGCTTCTTGCGGGCCTTGTACTCGTTCCGCTTTCGCTGCATCCTATCTCACGGAAATCTTTGCCAAAAGAAAGATTTAGAACAACCGTGTTAAAAGAATCAAACTATATTACTTCTCTTTAACAACTGTTACTGAGCAAAAATATTGCACTTTTATTTTAATTTGTTCGTAAAGTAAACAGTGAAGCAGTTTTATGAGTCCATGCACAAGATTCGAAGTTATTCTACAAGGTACAATCAGGCTTTATTTTATGATCGAACCTTATCGAGAAAAAAAAAATAAGCGTATGAACATCACAAGCAGCTCAGAATATTAAAAGGGATCAGAGTATGCTCAATAAATTTCAATACGTGGGCGAAGGTAATGTCAATAGAAATGCAATTACCAAGAGACCGCGATTCACAACAGGAAACCTAATGGAATTATATAAAGAAAACAATTTTATTACATATAATAAAATGCCTAATATATGAAATAAAAATATATTAAAAATTATTAGACACGTTATGAATTAGAAAAAGATTGAAGATGAAATAACTAACAAATAAGGCATATTAACTAAACTTTAGATATCACATCTAATTTAAAATTACCTTAACTTTTTAAATAATTTTATCATTTTGAAATTTAAATGTTGGAATATGGCTTGAAAATACGAGAAGGTAATTTTTATTTTTGGCAACATATGTTGATTTTGAATTGGAGCATTTGAATTCTTGAGTCATTCCAATTTTGAAAAAAGTTTGAAATTATAAATCTTCATGTTGTTTAGATATACAGGTGTGCCTGTTTAAATCCCATCACCGTAGAGCTACGAAAAATTTATGTTTTACTTTGATTTTCTGAATGTAATTCCATCTTCGTAGGTAATAGCATATTTTCCTGGTTTTTTTTATGGCAATAAGTGAATAAATACTTAAAAAAATCTTGTCGTTTTTAACAGCAACACTCGGTCTATGTTCAAAATTGTATCTCAACAGATTTTTAAATTAAACTATTCGTGATATCTCTATTTCTACGTTACATTACTTTCTGTTTCTACATTACCTAAGTGGGAAGTTAATTTTTATACAAGAAAGTAACAATAACGTTGTTTTATTTTTAATATAAAGACAATTATTAATATTAATGTTACGACTTTAAAAGTTTTAAATAATCAATTTGATATAACACTCTATCATTTTCCAAAATTAATTGCAGAATCTTAAATGTTTATTGCAGTAATGCATTGTTCAAGTCATCGAATAAATTAAGAACAAATGCAGATTCCATCAAATTATTGAAAAATAGTTGGCCAAAAAGGTCTCATTTTAATTTTCCCTAAATGTTTTGTAAGTGTTGAATTTACGATGAGATTATTATAAATATAGGAAAGAATTAAAGGAAAACTATTCTTTCAGATTATTTAAGCTGATAAATTTCAGCTTCTTAGAACCTCCAATGGTAAGAGGAACATCTAAAGAAGTAAATTGATAAATTTACTAATCGATAATTTTACTGTTTCTTGTAAATTTATAGTGAAAAGTATGTTGCTACCTACTGCTTGTATAAATTGTCGAATTGAATATGGATTGATTTGTTTTTCTTTTTTTACAACATTATAGATTAACTCTGTGAAATCGGCTAACCGCGATAGCCACTTTACTTAATTTTGCTGATATTCGGAAGTTTACTGTATCACTTACTATGTTTATACATTGCGAATTTATTTGTGACCAGGTGGTACCTTTTATCATACCTTTTATGCCTTTTATGTCATACCTTTTATGTCAGCCACAGTTGTGCAACATGAGGCTGATATTCTTCTCTTTTTTCTACACATACATCTACCAGGGTTAGTGCGTGGGTGTTTTTCCAGTTTCTTCCTTTGTTACATATGTGAATACGGTTTTTTATGCATGAGAAATTCTGTTCGAAGACCAGTTGTTTTTTTTATAAAAATTCTTTGCTATTAAGGTATGTTGCTTTAATTTTATCTGGTCAATATCTAAATGTTTTAGCCAAGTATCTTGAATTTTGTAATTTTAAATAATCTGTTTTATATACACATACACGAAGTGGGCTGTACTAAATATTAGTGGATTAACTTTCTTCGCGATCAAAAATCCATGTTTAAGCAAGAAGATTAAAATTTGATCAAGCACTTATGCTTTACATCAGAGGAGAAACACTATAATTTAATCTGAATTGTTTTCTCTATGCAGTGGTCTATGCAATTGAGTGTATCAAGGAAGATTAAATGCTCACAAAACTTTTTCAAGTTGGTTTTGTTTGTCTATCAACGATCATTTTTTGCACAAAAAGGTTAATTACACCAGAACCTAAGGCTTAAAGTGGATTCTGAACCACTTCAAAGATCCAAGTGCAAGGTGGAATTCGAATTCGCGAATTGTTGAGCCAAAGGCAAGAGTGTTAAGCATTCGGTTACTAGCTCGGCTAAAACTTAAGATCCATGTCAATAATAACTTTATAAAAAAAGTAGATGATCACCATTCCTAAATAGATTATTACTGAAGCATTAATGCTAGCTTCGGTACCTCTCTATAAAATATTTCAGAGCTAAGAAGAACGTTGCATAAAGTGAAGTAAAGTAGCAATGAAAAAATTATATCAAGTGCCAAAGTTGGCCTGCTTGCCGTAGATTGCTGACACCTGGCATAAAATTTTTATGAAATAATATAATTGTGTTGGAAGGAAAAAAAAAAAGAAAGAAATCCGTAAATAAAAGCATTTTATAAAGTGATTCGTTAAAAATGAAGTTGCCCATCCCTAATGTATATCATTACTATAACAAACTAGAAGTAAAGTTCTCTATAATAATGTTTCGTATTAAATCTGAATTATGTTACTCCAAGTTTACAAAACATCTGCAGAATTTTTGTTGTTATGTACATATATGCACACTCACTTATACACGTATGTGTGTGTAATAGTGAACAAAAACATTAAATAAATAAATATTACTTAAAATGCGTTTATTTATCTAATGTATTTTTTAGCATAAAAATTTAATCATATAACATTTATAGATGACAACAATTAAGCACACTATTGTAAATAGAATTAATGAATTTTATAATAAGTTGTGAGTTTTAAATATAATGAATTTATATTCTTATATGTCACTGGCAATACGAAACGTATATTAGAAAGAATGATAGGAATTTAATTGCTATGAAGAAAAGATAAATTTAAAGTATCGTTAAATAATTATAAGACTTCATAATCATAAGAAGAATGGAAAATACAAGTCATGAAGAATAATTTTAGAATAGCTACTTGAATTTCATGTTCTGAGTCATTATTTAATCTTTTATATAAAATCTATTGTTAAGGAAACTTGTGTAGTATCTTTAGATTTTGTTGATATATTAAAATAGCAACTATTTTTATTACTGATGACCACACCCTTCGTAATAGAATGTCCGGAGACCGCTGCCAAGGCAAGAATGAATGATACGGATTTCTGCGGGCACGTATATCGATTCGATGTTTAGGAGTTTTCTGTTCCTTCTTTGTAACACGGAAATATTATAAATTACTCATAAAAAGTTTACGATAGCATTATGCTGTATATTACGCGAAGTCAAAGTGATATATGTATTTACTGTTTTCAGTTAAACTTATCAGGAAAAAGAAATTAAGATGATGTTTTTTGAATTAGTTAGAATATCTCCAATAATTTTTTATCGGATACAAATATTCGTTAAAACTAGACAATGAACTTTTCAACCTGGAAAACTTGGTCTTGCTCTATTATTATCTTACCTATGACTCACAGGGAACTAATTCTGCTCTCAATTTGTATAAGTGTAATGTACCTTAAAATCAACTATTTATATAAGGTTAGTCTTTATTTAATGAAGAATTACATTATATACCAAAAGTAGAGAACAACTTGTTTTTCGAAGCTCACCGTAAAAAAATGACAATAACAATAAAATTTACAACCTACATAAATAATAAAAACTTACTTATATAATTTTATGCAAAAACACTTGCTACCACTTTTATTAATAGAAAAGAACAGGTATATACGTGTTAAAGTAAAATATGAAAACATGATGATTTCGTAATAACGAGTATAAAAGTTGTTTATTTTCCACTTTTGTTAGTAGATTCGTTGAAAAAATAGGCAGTAAGATCTCGTAATTTCAGAGAGGAACCGTTTGCCCGATTTATTAAGGTTGCAGTTGGTTGGATGAATAGAAATGAGGATGTCACAGGCTGATTCTGCTAGGTACCTTAATGTGTCTTACTGTGGGGTTCACCGTCTCTGGAATCAATGTCAAAACGAAGATTCTATGCCCAGAAGACATGGGCCTGGCCAACCATGAGTCAGGCTTGCAGAAACCCGTGTTATAGTTCTTTTGACCCTAAGGAGAAGAAACATTTCTATGCCTCAACTTATCGTAAACCACAATGTCGCATCAGGGAGAATATAATACGATGTTGGAGATATACTAATACGGTGCGAAGGCCTCTCTACCATGCACGTCATGCAGTTGTGTCCCCCTCACCAAACGACTAAGATATTTTACAAGAAAACACGTTTTCTGTATCAAGCAGTGATGGGCTTCTATTCCTTTTACAGACGAGTTCAGATTCACAGGGGAGAGGGTTTCAGGACGTGTGCTCATCTAAAGGGAACAAAACACCGGTTACCATCAATCTAACACTGGAAAGACAATTACCATGGTGGTGAAATGTTGGTTTGGGTAGGGATCTCACTCGGTGGTTACAGTAACCTGCAAGTATTCCATAGGAGGAACTGAGACTGATAAGAGATATTGGGATGATATCCATGATATCCCTGATCCAATTTTCTGCTCATATTCCAGTGCAGTTGGCAATGATTTCATTTTGATAGATGATAACGCAAGACCTCATCAAATTGTAATCGTTGAAAAATATCTTGAGAGTTTTAAATTAGGAACGCGAATGGAATGCTCAGCTCTATCTCTAGAGATGTAAATCCCATACACCATCTGTGGGACTTTCTTGGTAGACAGGTTGCTGTTTTAAGTGCTCCTTAAAAATTCGTTGGAGAGTGAGAAAACAGTTTACACCATGTCTAATCACATTTCATTAACTGGAAACTTAATTGATAGCATTGAAAGCATAATTCGGACATTCTAAGCTTTACTATAGATATCTTTCCTGGCTACTTTGTGCTACAGTAAATACAGTATCAGTTATGAGAATAAGGTTATGTTGCATGAAAAAGACATGTTCATCAGAAGATGAACATTGTAGGATCCACTTAACTTTTGACTCTGAAAAGAATATTTGGTTTAGACCGAAAATCAATGTTTTATTTTATTCATTAATGTTCGTTTTTACAGAAATATTTTTAACGCATTTCCATAGAGAAGAAAATACTCGATATTTTTTGTTTATCATACAGGATAGAGGTGCTTATGCAGAAGATTGTGTTTTTGTTTGTTAAGCAATGTATTTAAGTTGGCACACAAGTCTCCATGTTCTGTTACATAGAATTCTTTGTGCTCAGAATTATAGAAATGACAAGCAGGATCTTATTGTTCAGTCGTACAGTTAGCAAATCTTTTTTTAAGCAAATTAATGGTTGCACGAAGCTAGAACACCTTGAAAAAGGAGCTAAATCAAAATTCCATGATGAACAGTAGTCTCTACAATGGGGATAATTACCATCATGTGCTATTGACGACACCATAAATAGCAGATACTACTTTGGAAGTCAGGTATTTTTCACATTAAATTACAATTTTATGACAAATATCATCGGCAAGTTAATTGATTTCGTTAACATACTTTTTGTATACCAATATTCTGTTTGTCCAAAAATTTTCAAAATAAGCGTATTGACTTCAGAAGTGAACCTAGCCCTTTCAATTATTCTAATAAATTTCTAAATCCTAGTGAGTATCAAGAAGCTCAAAGAACAATCACTATTAAATTTTTAAAAATCTGTAATTACGTATTTTTGCAATGAAAGAATTTATTTTCGTTCTGAAATAAGAGTTTTATTGATTAAGAGAAACATAAGAATTAAAAAAATAATTATTGAAGATAATTTTTAAGAGGAGAAAGAGTAATTAATCATAAGCATTTTAAAGACTTACGCTCATTGCATAAGCTAAAATGTTTGAGAAGTTTTTCAACAATAAAAGAAT